>QRDG01000334.1:311547-362929 GCA_012064385.1 Puccinellia tenuiflora
GCTATCAAACAGAGCCCACGCCTCTCGATAAGTCAAAGTCAAAGCTGATATGCAATACGACTAGAGGGGAGTAGTATTTATTTCCAAGCAAGAAATTAAATGCAGTACAGTTTAATTGTTATCCAACTGTGTAAATCTTGCTCGAGTGGATATGATGTGTGAGAAACAGCACTGGATCTGGATCACACGCATTCTGTGTAATAATTGATATGGATCACGGGACGGCTGGTGATCAGACGCCTTGAGCTTCTTGGCAATGCCGGCGAAGTACTTCCCCTGGTGCGCCGCCAAGGCGAGCTCGGCATCGCTGGGCACCCTGCTGCCGTCGGCGCCGGCGAAGGTGCCGGCACCGTACGGGCTCCCGCCCTTGACCTCGTCCATGGCGAACATGCCGGCGCCGTGCGTGTACCCGACCGGCAACGAACAGCATGCCGTGGTGCGTCAGCTGCGTGACGGCCGTGAGAGCCGTGGTCTCCTGGCCGCCGCCCTGTGTGCCCGTGGCGTAGAAGAACCCCGCGGGCTTGCCGGCGAGGGCACCAGACTGCCAGAGACCGCCGGTGGTGTCGAAGAAGGCCTTCATCTGCGCCGCCATCATGCCGAACCGCGTCGGGAAGCCGAACAGGATGCCGTCGGCCTCGGCCAGCTGCCGCGCCGTGATGACGGGGTGGTCCTCACGCCCCGGCGCCGCGTGCATCTTCCCCAGAACCTCCTCCGACAGCGTCTCTGGCAACCCGCCAGACGGTGACCTCGACGTCGGCCACGGAGTCAGCGCCCTTCTTGATCTCCTCCGCCAGCGTCGCGACGTGCCCCCAGGTCGAGTAGTACCTGCAGAGAGAATAAACAGAAATCAGATCATTGCGCTAGCTAGCCGGCGGGGAGAAGAAGAAGAAGAAGAAGAAGAAGAAGAAGAAGAAGAAGAAGAAGAAGAAGAAGAAGGTTGAGCAGAGGCGGAGCATTACACGATGTAGATCTTGGTCGCCATTATTCCTGCAGACTTCTCCCTTTCTTGATTTCCGTTTCTGAATTGCTCCCCTTGTCTATGGCTGGTGATGGGACAAGACAGAGAGGCGCCTCTACTTATAGAGAAAATTAAAGGCTGCTGAGTCCAAGCAGCACATCAAACTGATTGAATACTGCTAATGATCCTTCCCACTATCTTATCCAGGCTGCCAATTAAGAATGAGTGTGACCGTTGAAGAAAGAACCTGGACACCGCGCAAATATCAGCTGGTTGAGTTGCGTGCGTGTTCATGGCGTCGCTAGTGACGTAAGTACGTCCTGTGCTAACCGGAGGGAGACGGAGCCGGATCCTATTTTTCCTTTTTTTTTTGAAACCCCACGCAAAAGCTTTGCCTGTTTCACTAACTAAGAAGATAGTTGCCATGTTAATTACGGAAAACCTGGCGAAAACCGATACAAGCGACGAGAGTAGACACCCAAGAACACAAGAGCTCAACAACACACACAGCGACCAAGAGGCCGCGCACCGAACTGGACGACGGCTCTGCCCCAGATGCAGAGCGAAAACAGCAAATCACAGCAACTACGGCGGGGATGCAACACCCGCATGAACCCAGCAAGTCCGATCTGCACTAGGCATCGGGGATGGTCTTCACGATAGCGGAAGGCTTCTTGATTTTCTTCGGGAACCCTTGGACTTGAAATTGGGAAGGTTCTTCCTCTGCTGCGCAATACGGCCACTACGGCGAGGAGAGGCAAGCAGCACACATTTGGTCTTCTTCGGTGCCGGCGTGGACAGGAACGACGGTACGGGCAGACGCACGGGCACCGGCACCGGCATTCCCAATGGCGCAGGCTCAAACTCAGCAGAGATGTCACGCACCAGGAAGGGTGAGCCGCAGGACAGGTCGAGCAAACACCGCGACCCCACGGTAGAAGGCGGCGAACAAGACGGCGTGACAGACGTGAACGTCGGGGAGGCGTCCTTGGCGACTGGCGTGACCTCGTTCCAAGAATCATCCTTTCCATGGAGAGGCACCATGTCCTATGACTTTACTAACCTTTGATTTTCCCTGAATTTGGGTTACTGACATGTAGGGTCCACTATCTGCGGGACCCGCATGTCACTGACCCAAAGTCAGTAAAAGTCAGGGTTAGTAAGTTCAGAGGATCCCGTTCCGAGGGGGACCACTACCTCTTGTTGTGATTTTGCACACAACACGAAAAATACATATTTGAACATGTTTTCAGAAAACATACTTCTAAATGTAAAAAAAATCAGAAAAAAAATGTAGCGTATATACTCACATTATAGGTGTGCGCACAAAGTTTCGTGGAATTTTTTTATCTGTTAAAAAAGACAAAAGAATATCTAATGAAATTTTCATTTTACAGCACCCAAATTTGTTATTTTTGCGTACAATTTAAAAAGTCATTTTTACAAAAACTTTGTGTCGCAAGTATATCTTATGGAGACGTACACTTAAAGTTTTGTTTCTTATTTTTAGATACTTTAAATCGTGTTTAAAATGTATTTTTTTTAAACGGGGCAGATGCCACAGGTTGAGATGGTGCACTCTCCACAAGAACACCTACTATACGCGTTTGTTGCGCGAAACAACATATATTATATAATCAACCGTAGTTAGGTCTAATATAATGTTTGTGCACGTTGACATGATTTTCGACAAGTGGATCCCGCTTGTAAGTGCACCCTCGGCAAGGAAAACCGGCTAGCTGCCCAACTAATACTATCAACCCACTAATTCAAATGAGTTGGCATTTTCTATTATGGTTTACTACTCTCTCCGATCCGTTAAAACTGTCGTGGAAAATGAACTTGGATGGTACAACTCCATCGTTGTACTTACGTTCATATTTGGAATCGGAGGGGGCATTTTTTTACATTTTTCTAAAAATGATGAACTTTGAGCCAAAATTTTAATAAAACAACTAAAACATTGAGAAAACAATCGGTCCAGATGAGCTGCATTTCCCCATAATTATACTGAATACATGTGTGTTTAATTTTTGCATTTTTCTAAAAAATTTAATTTTTTTGTTAAAAATTGGATGGGCCATTTAAATTTTCCTTTGGGCTTGACCCGTTGGCTGACTTGACCAATTTTATTTGCCATGCGGTAACAAGTGGGATACACCCTGTTGGAATCATATCGACCTTCCTAAACACTGAATTATAATTAATAGCAAATGATTACATCTCTATCTGATGTCCTCGACAACAAAGTTGTAGAGTAGGTTTTCTCAACAACAAAAAACTATAGAGTACATGGTTTGTGCAAAATCAACCCTAACAGTTGATAGTTTATGCAATTCGCTCTATGGTACAGCAAAAACAAAAAGGGAAAGTTCGTCCTCTGTCTTGTCCTGGAAATATTCCGAGGGAAAAGCACCTGGCTGGCCGGCCCCCTGGCCGGCCTAGGCCGGGCTCCAGGCCGGGCGGCTCTGGGGGGCGGCCGGCCCCCTGGCCGGCTGAATAGTGTGGGGCGGTAGTACCGCCCCTGCGGGTTTCTTCCCCCCAACGGCTTTTTTTTTTGGGCAACCTATTTAAGGGGCTTTCTTCCCTAATGGTTGCCCAACTCTTTCCAACTCTTTTGCTCTCTCTCTCCTCCATTGTTGCACATCTTGAGAGCTTGTTTCCTCCACTTCCCTCCAATGATTCTTGCCCATCTTTAGGGAAACAAGAGAGGAGATCTAGATCTACCATTTCAATAATCCATTCCTCCTCTAAGTGAGGGGAACCTAGTAGATCTAGATTTTGGAGTTCTTAGTGTTTCTCCTTTGTTCTTCATCTCAAATCCCTCCCTAGCATTAGTTGCTTCGGTTGGATTTCGGAGAGAAGGACTTGACCACTTAGTGTGTTCTTGCCATTGCATTTGGTGCATCGGTTTGAGTTCCCCACGGTGATACGTGGGATTGAAGTTCGAAGCTTGTTACTCTTGGGTGCATATGGCTCCCAAGAGCTTGTGCCTCTTGGGTGCATTGTGCATCCTAGACGGTTGTGTGTGCTACGGGAGCCTCCTATTGTGTGGAGGTAGGCTCGGGCAAATTGTACGGGTTTGGTCAACGCCCTCAAGAAGATCTTATTGTATGGGTTTGGTCAACGCCCTCAAGACGACCTTATAGTGGACGAGCAAATCCCCCATCGGGTATTCCCCACGGGAGGAACTCACGGAGAATAGGGTGAGCACGGACGTGCTTGTAGGAGGGCCAAGGAGCCTCCACACCTCTCTAACGTAGACGTACTTCCATTGGGAAGGAACTACGGGAATCAAACCTCCGTCTCCACTTGTGTCGGTTATCTTTATAACCAAACCCCTCTACTTATGCATTTACTTTGTGATAGCCATCGAGCTTGAAGTTATATATCTTGCTATCCTTGTTGTTAACTTGTCTAGCATAATTTGTTGGTGCACATAGGTGAACCTAGTATATTAGGTTTTTGGCTTGATAAATTAAACGTTAGTTTTATTCCGCATTTATTCAAGCCCAGCGTAAAAGTTTTAAAGCGCCTATTCACCCTCCCCCCCCTCTAGGCGACATCTCGTTCTTTCAACCGCCGCTGCCGCCGGTGAGATCGTCGTCTCTGATGGCGCCGGTGGGTCTGAGAAAGCCCACCCAATGAAAATCCGCCAAGGCAAAGGGGTCGACGAGGGCCGTAGTGATGAAGTCGCCGGCGATGAAGGCGGAAGACCTGGAGTTGCCGTTCAACGAGGATGACTTGCGGTCGGCGGCGTCCGCTTTACGAGCAGGCCGCCGACTGCGCGCGAAATTGAGGCTAGCGGAAGCGGAGCTCCTCTCCGCCCAATATGTAGGCGGCCCGAGCCAAACGAGCTCGTCGGCTCGCCCTCCTCGTCGATCATCGCCGTCTTCCCCGAACTACTTCAACGATCCATCGTTGCCGCCGTTCCACCCATCGCGGTTCTCCAGTTCGCCGGACGAGGGGGTCGAGAGCCGAGGCATCCACGGCCAACTGGGAACAAGAAGGCGAAGGTGACGGCACACAAGGCCGGGGCGCCTTCCGCCCTACAAGAGTCTCTTGCCACGTTCATGGCATCCTCCAACGTTCTCAAAGAGAAGATGTACACCGCCACCAACGAGAGGTGGGATATGTACTACACCGTGCAAGGCCACAAGATGAAGATCAAGGAGATGCAAGAAAACCGGGAGCTCAAGATCATGGCAATGGACACGTCAAACATGCTGCCGGAACGGCAAGAGTTCTTTGCCCAGGAGGTCGTGCGCATCATGAAAGCGATAAAACAAAGGGCCGAGGATGCCGACACCCAAGAAGAATGATTTCCATGTGACCCCGGCGTCTAGACTTATTTTGGTGGCAAAACTTGTTGATGGCCGTGCCTGTGTTGGCCGGTGAGGTTATTGCCCGTGCCTGTGTTGGTCGGTGGAACCATTTGGCCGTGCCTGTGTTGGCCGGTGAAACTATTTGGTCGGAACATTCGTGACCGTCCGGCTTTTGTATATTTTGGGTTCGATTTGATCATTTTCTTTGGGGTCCGTCCGTTTAGGGAATGCCGGTGTGGGAGGGGAAAAAAAAGCGCCGGACAAGTGTCCGGCACCCTCCAATGGAGGTGTGCCGGAAACAATTTAGGCACTCCCTCCAAAAAAAATTTCCGGCTTCACCGCTGCATGCACATGTCGAATCTAGCGACGAGATCGGGGGACATCCTTGCCTTTCATGTTGTGCATGCAAAGGTTGTTGTGTCTTGGTTAGGACATTGGTGTTGAACTGTTGCGGTAGTATTGACGTCGATTTGGTTACTCTGGAAGAGACCGGGTAGACAAGTAGGTATTCACTCTACGTCACTTTGGCCCTTCTGGCGTTGGTGGCCGGAGTGCTCAATAAGGTCTCCAACTTCTTTTTCGACTTCAGCGGTGCATGCGTCGTCGGATGTAGCGACGAGATTGGGAGACATCCTTGCCTTTCTCGCTGTGCAAGCAAAGCTTGGTTGTGTCTTCGTTAGGCCGTTGGTGTTGTGGTAGTATTAACGTCAATTTGGTTATTCCGTCAACTCGGACAGACGTCTAGGTTTGATAGACTCAACGCCGTCTTCTTCTCCTGATTGAGGATCATTCGGGATCGACATTGCCAACACTTCCCGGTTGCCTACGTGGATATTACTTTTTGTTTCCATTTTTATAGAATTTGTACAATGCATCTACGAAAGATCATGTTCCGCCGACAACGTGAACAGCGACGGTAAAATCGGTAACATCGATGCGACATCGACATGTATGGGGTGGAGAGGACGAACCATACATTTTCTTTTCTTTCAGAGTTTTCTTATACGGTTTTGCTAATTCTCGGCTAGCTGAGAACTAAGTTCTTAGTCAACTCCAACACCGTCGGATTTACATCGCGATTCGTGCACACGTGAGTTGCAACTCAGATGTTTGAGTTGCAAGTGAGGTTACAACTGAAAAAAATAGTAAAAAAAACATTAGATTACTTCGTGATTCTTGATAGTCATGAGATTGCAACTAAAATCAGTGGCTGAGTCACACCCTTTCTTATAATGCTGGTGTTTGATTAGAGTATGAAGCTATGGTTCATCCGGAAAAACAAAGTGAAGGTTGCCCATGACGCCACCAAGCGCGGGGCGCGGCTGAAGCGGGGTCTGCGGACGTCCGCGGTCCGCCTCCCTCCCTGATACATGAGCGTCGCCGCCGGACCTTATCCCTTCCGATTCACCCACCCTACTCCGCGCCACACAAAAAGTATCCACCGCGCGCCAAACCTCGACCTCTCGACTCGTGAACGAACGAGCACCCGCGCGCACGCACGCACGCACGCCATGGCATGCGATGCGAGGCTCTTGCTGCCGGCCCGCCTCCCCTCGCTCCTTCTTCGCCCGATGCTCCGGGCGCCCAGCGCCACCGCGTCCACCTCGCCTAGGTGCCGCATCCTAACGGTGGTGCGGCCGTGCACGCCCGCGCCGGGCCGTGGCGGGGTGGCCGGCCGGCGCTGGAGCCGGCTCCGGCCTCGCGCCGCCGAGGCCGAGCCGCAGGGACGGTTGCAGCGACAAGACGATGTGGTCGACGGCAACGTACTTCCCTACTGCAGCATCGACGGGAAGGTGAAGAAGTCCATAGGGGAGATGGAGCAGGAGTTCCTCCAGGCGTTGCAGGCACGTTCGTGCTTCTTCCTTCTTCGTTTTCTCAAGCCACGGAATCGCGCGTGTCTAACGTTAACCAGGATTCATCCAAACTTTACCATTTAACTAACTGTTACCGCATTTTTACTTAACTGGTTAGTTAATTAAATGCATTTTTTTTCCCTTGCTATGTAGTCATTCTACTATGACAAGACGGCAATCATGTCAAATGAGGAGTTTGACAACCTTAAGGAAGAGCTCATGTGGGAAGGAAGCAGTGTTGTTATGCTAAGTAATGGGATTCTCGTTTGGTTTCATTCCTTGTGTTTTGTCCAGGAATGTGATTTGTCATTTGTTCATGGTTGATGCTGATCGTTGCTCTTTCTCGTGTTAGGCCCTGATGAGCAAAGGCTTTTGGAAGCCTCTATGGCTTATGTGTCTGGCAACCCCATCATGACAGATGCCGAATTTGATGATCTAAAGCTCAGGTTAAAGGTTGGTTCTTACGTGCTAGACTAGAATGTTATGATGTTGCAATTGAAGTGTAAGTATTGCTCATCGAAGTATAGGCTCAAATTGCCATGAAATTAACTCAACGGGATTCAAGCAAATTGGGGCAACCGATTTGCCTCTTTCTTTTCAACGTGGATTCGACCGCTTGTCTAAGATCAGAAGTTTAGTCTGAAATAGCTAAGAAAATCAGCAATTAAGAGCTATGAAGTGAGAAATATTATGTTGCCTTATTTTCGTGCACTAATGCATTATACCTGAATATAAGTGGCTTTGCATATATATGTTCTAGGAATGGTTGTAGACTATCTTAGTTTTTTTTTTGTAATATTTATATGTTATATAGCTTTAGTTCCACTCCAGATACCCAAATGAAAATTTAGAGATGAGCCAACATATTTTGCAGCCATGTTATATTCTGAAATTTTACTTAGTTTTTCTTGATATTTTTCGTTGCCTAGAAAGAAGGAAGTGGTATCGTAACGGAAGGACCAAGATGCAGCTTACGCAGTCGAAAGGTAGTTACTGTCTCATTGATTTCTACTTTACTAGTTCTCTCATTATAATTTCCGTGTATTCTAATACAATTTTCTATTTAAACGTAGAATAATTCTGATGCTGTTTGCTTTCTTTGCTGCTCATCATAGACCAGTAGTATACCTATGGTTATAGTAGCAATTATTAATTATTTTCTTTTGTGACATTGATCTTCATTTGAAAGGAAAAGCATGCATATATCATTTCACAAAGTTGTGTTGGTTTCATATGTAGTGAAGTTTGTTGCCAAACTTTCTTAGGTTTGCTAACATATAAACTGCTCATGAGTGGCATAGGATCAGCTCGATCTATTTAGGCATTTACCATTGTTTTTTCCGGAAGCACTGCCGAAGTGTTTTACGATCATAATTTTTATGTCAAGTCATTATCGACGTCTCTCCAACTGGGTCAAGTCAAATAATTCCCGAAACGTATTGAGGTCCTCAAACTATTCCGAAAGTAACACTTAGTTTTGGAATAATACACAATACCACCCAACCATTTCAAATTCAATTGATAGCGCTACAATGATTTGCAGTTTTGGGAACTACTTTCTAGAGAGATGATTTTTTATGATAAAATGCAACTTGTATTTCCATGAGGCCATAGCCTAGTGCAGGTGTGGCAGCAAACCCCTCAAACAATAGGATACTACGTAACAAATATGTATACATCTCTAGCAACCCCCCCTTAAACTCATGGTGCCTCAACAATACTGAGTTTGTAAAAGAATAAGCCGTGTTGTGCTCATTGGGTCTTCATGGATACCTGATTTGCACACGGGACTGCATGAAGTAAGCAACACCAATATGATTGGGAGCTCATACTTCACAAGCTCATGAGCAATACTGATAGCACGAGTACTTTCTGAAAGAAGAGGAGTCAATGAGCAACAAAAACACCAAATCCTCAAGCGACCACCATAGGCAGGTCACCTCTACTGTCAATAGAGCCATAGCTCGCACTTCATTCTTTGCATGGAGATATCATAGACAGCAAGACGTGAGAGATAATAGAACGGAGATATCATAGAATCTGAAGTGATTGCAGTGGAGCTGAGTAGGAGTAGAGGCAAACTGATCTAGAATGTGAGCTGGATAATAGATATCTGGACGAGTGAAAGCAAGATGGACAAGACTCCCAACAAGATGACGACAATGAGTTGGATCAGAAATAGGCTCACCATCAGTATCTTGTAGGTGGCCACTGAGATCCATCCAAGTCTCGATAGCTCGCTGATCAGTAAAAGAAGTGTGAGGAAGGAGATCCTGGATATACTTCTTTGGGATATGAAGAAACCATTTGTGGTTTGCCAGGAGGCAGGAGCACTATATTCAACAGGGTGATGACACCAAACTCTATGAGGTTGCGCATGCATGCTCGAGTAAGACAACACAGCAGAGTCCTGTCGCACTCGGCCTCAAGGACAAGCTGACACTAGGGAATCCTTGCGCAAACATGAGATAGCGGCAGGGGAAATCGATCCATGAAGGAATTGATCAGGGAGGAGTTGGGAGCGGACGAGATGCTGCATCCGTGAAAGAAGCCTTAACCTAGTTACTATGCCATGTGAGGAAATATGCAACTCGTATTTCCATGAGGCCATAGGCTAGTTTATATAAACGTCCAAGTGTAGCATGGAGGAGACCTCCTATACAATAGAGATAATACACATCTAACAGATATACATTCTGACATTTTTTACATCTTAACCATTTCAGGAACCTAATGTGAAGCTGCTTAATCAAAATATGCTGACCAAATATGCAATATTGTGCAGGTTTATAGTGACTTGACAGTGGACTACTTCAAGATGTTCCTGCTAAATGTTCCAGCAGCTGTTGTAGCTCTTACATTGTGAGTGTTACAGAGAAATGGTCATATGGCATAGCATAAAAGAGATCGATTTACATCGTCCCTGGTTTATAGGGTTACATTACACAATAAAAACTTGTTACTGTTTTCGGCTCTGATAGTTATCATCACCACACCATTGTAGAGTGTTTAATCTACATTTCTTATTTGCAGATTCTTCTTCCTGGATGATTTGACAGGGTTTGAAATCACATATCTTCTCGAGGTTAGGTGTTCTCTGAACCAGCAAGAACCTAATGTGAAGTGCCAATTGTTTTTAGTCTGTTAGATCTTTGAAAAAGTTATGTTCAAGTAATATGAATAAGAGAATAACGACAATTCTGGAAAATATGACAACTCATCTAAAACCATTGGAACTTTTTTGCCCTTCATGCCTTGTATATAAATAACGGAATAATGGTAATTTTGGAGATATTAGAACAACTGATATCAACATAGTGGAACTTTTTTTATTTTGTATACAAAACTTAACTCCCGTATCATTGTTCCTTATAGTTGCTGAATTATTCTACTGAATTGTGATCATTGATTCTTATTCTGTTCATAAGAAGAATATATGTATCAAAATAAAAAAGAATGTAAACTAGTTCAGTAAGTTCGTAGTATTTTCATAATGTTAGAGCTTCTTACGCTGATTTATTTTCGAATAAAGAACTAATATTTGCTTTAAAATACTAGTATCTCCTGTCAGCGTGAAATTTGGATTTGAGGGTGTGTTGACAAAACTGTCTCTACTCATCTAGAGACTAGACTCGTGTTGGCATATCACGTTCGTAACATTTCCTTTTTAAACTTTATTCAGATACTGTACTGAGCCACAATGCAATAAAAGGAATTCTATGATATACTAACTCTGCTTTATTAATGTGTAGCTGCCAGAACCTTTCAGCTTCATCTTCACATGGTTTGCTGCACTGCCTCTGATATTTTGGATAGCACAAGCAATTACTAGTGCCATACTAAAGGACTTCTTAATTTTGAAGGTATTTTTCTCTTCTTGACTATCAGGCCTTACAAATGGTTACTGGACTGTAAACTGATGAATCTTTTTTATATTCAGGGACCATGTCCAAATTGTGGCAATGAAAATCTTTCTTTCTATGGGACTATACTGTCAGTACCCAGTGGTGGTGCCAAAAACAAAGTGAAATGCTCAAAGTATGTATCTGATTGTTATTCTTATCATTAAAGCCACCTGTGAATCCTATGCGCTTTTGAGTTTATAGTTTATTTGCTATTTCTGTTTATCAGCTGTGGTACTGCATTGGAATACGATGCTGGATCCCGGCTGATTACACTTCCAGAGGGTAGCTGAAGATGGACAGGTAGTCAGGTGAGTCACTATCACCTATTGTACAGGTTCGGTAGCTGAGCCATGTTTAATCTGCATACGATTTTCTTTTCTCATTCTTACTAGCAGGAGAGAGGAGCTGCAGCGTAGCAATCCCGTGATATGCTATGGGAGAGCAAAATCAACATTGAAACTTAGCCATAATCGTGCAGCGATGTACAAATATCCGCCGGCTCTGCTTGTACGACTATGTGATTTTATTTTGTGTTGAACAATAGATACATATCCATAGAATGTACAGAAACTTGTATAGTTTCCATTCTACATGTACTAGAACTGTAGTAGTATAGGCAGAGCATGGCCGTCCAGAAAAACTGATGCTGTTTTATGCTAAGTTTTATTGCAAAGATAACTTTGGCACTCAATGGCTTGGTACATAAAGTAAATCGTTTTGCAAGTGCTGGCCTCTCCAAACAGCATCGACAAAAGGCAACCTGCAGCTATTGATATCGAATAACAGAAAGGTAGTAGACTACTTTACTGCCATTGAGGAAAGGAGGAGGCTGTCAGACTTGGAGTTTTGTTTCAGGAAGCATGCCCAACTTAAACTTGAGCAGCTCATTGTTTGGCAGGCATCCTACTGGAAGCGAAGGGCAAAACTGAAATGGTGTCAGCTTGGGGATGAAAATTCTCGTTTTTTCCATATTGCAGCCAATTGTCAGTCTCGCAAGAATTCTATTCGTGTTCTTAATCACAATGGAATAGATCACTTTGAGCTAACAGAAAAACTTGACATTGCCACAAACTTCTTCAAGGAGCTGTTCAACAATCCAACGCCATCCGTCCCGACTGTGAATCTCTCAGGCGGATACACAACTCTGAATTTAAGTGGCCTCTCTTTACCTTTCTCTTGGGAGGAAATTGCTAAGGCCATCCTTTCAGCGCCCAATAACGAAAGCCCAGGACCTGATGGGTATACTAATGAGTTCTACAAGAAGAACATCAATTTGTTAAAGGAGGATTTGATGCAATTCTTTTCAGACTTCCATGATCACAGGCTAGACTTGAAAGGTATAAACACTGCATATATAACCCTTATCCCAAAAACCGAATCTCCCATGGAGATCAAGCACTTCAGGCCAATTTCGTTGGTTCACAGCTTACCAAAACTGCTCACCAAGGTTCTTGCAGTCAGATTACAATCACAGATTCCCAATCTCATTCACAACATGCAATCGGGATTTATAAAAGGCCGTGCCATCGCAGAAAACTTTATGTTAGCCTCGGAGTTAGTTCAGTGTGCAAAGAAAAGGAAGAAGCCGATGTTTGTTCTAAAGCTAGACTTTCAGAAAGCCTTTGACACTGTTAATTGGGATTGCCTGCTCGCTGTACTTGAAGCTAGAGGTTTTGATCGGAAGTGGATTCTTTGGATAAAAACAATTCTAAGCTCGGGTTCGGCCAGTGTTCTTATCAATGGACAGTCGGGTCCCTTCTTCTTCTTCAAACAGGGGGTGAGGCAAGGGGACTCGCTCTCTCCATACTTGTTTGACATAATTGCTGATGTTCTTCAACGGATGTGCTGCAAGGCTTTCACGGATCATACCCTTCTGCACGCACTGGACGTTGACAGTTTCTTTCCAATGTTACAATATGCTGATGACACTTTAATCCTTTTAAAAGGAGAGATATCACAAGCAACAGCGATCAAACAGATTCTACAGGATTTTTCGAGCTTCACGGGTTTACAAATAAACTATCACAAAAGCACCTTTGTTCCGATCAATGTAGATGATCAAATTGCTGCTGAAGCTGCACAAATTCTTGGATGCCCAATCAGTATGCTGCCTTGCACCTATCTGGGTCTTCCTTTGTCTTTGAACAAGATCACCTGCTTGGACATCATGCATGTTATTCAAAAAGTGGACAAAAGGCTGGCTGGTTGGATGACAACATACCTATCTTGGGGAGGAAGATTGATTATGTTGAATGCGGTTTTGTCAGCTATTCCCACGCACTACATGGCATGCTTTCTCTGGCCAGCCAAAGGAATTGAGTTACTTGACAAGATTAGGCGTCTATTTCTTTGGAATGTTAAGGATGGAAACAGCTCTGGCCACTGCCTTGTTGCTTGGGATTGTGTGATTCAGAGCAAGGAATGTGGGGGGTTAGGGATTCGGAATCTGAAGGAGCATAACAAGGCCCTACTCTGCAAGCTCATGTGCAAAATACTTCAAACAACTGATAACCCATGCTTCTCATGGTTTGCAAACTGGTACCTACAGGATCAAATTTCAACAATTTGCAAAACCCTGGACACTGCAACATGGCGCACCCTTTGTGGTTTTATTACTTCAGTACATCAAGCTACCAGGTGCAAAGTTGGATCAGGTGCCAACACTTCTTTCTGGTTTGACAATTGGACAGTGATGGGGGGACTGCACAATAGATACCCAATTCTTTTCTCCTTCGCAAAAAACAAGTTCTGCACAGTTGCCTCGCAATTCACAGATGACTGGCAGTTGGACCTGCATCCAAACCTGTCGAGGGCAGCCAGCCTTGAGCTTCAGGAGTTGTCTGTTCATCTTGCTTCTATTCATCTTCGTCAGCAGGATCCGGACGTACGCTCGGCCACTTTTTCAAAGCATGCCACCACCTCATATTTTTACAGTCTGAATACTTTCACTGGGATTGCTTGGGCGCCGTACAAATATGTTTGGCATCCTATAATCCCAAAAAAGTATTCTATTTTTCTGTGGCTTGCTTTCAAGGATAGACTAAATACAAGGCATAATATGATCAAAAAATGCTGGAACGTTTCCTTCCACGCGGGGTGTGACACTACGGGAGAGCAGTTAATCAGAGGCACTTCAAAGTGCCCCTGAAAATCCTCAAAATGCCTCTAAATGTTTTTAGGGGCACTAAAAAAATGTTGCATTTAATCGTGTCCCTAAAAATATTAGAGGCACTTTAAAAAAAATGCCCCTAAAAATGGTATTTATAGAGGCACTTCAAAAAATGCCCCTTAATATTTTTAGAGGCATATCTTTGGAAGTGCCCCTATAAATCATTAGAGGCATATCTTTGGAAGTGCCCCTATAAATCATTAGAGGCATATCTTTGGAAGTGCCCCTATCCATTTTTAGAGGCAGTTCCAAAGAAGTGCCCCTATAAATCAATAGCAGGAACAACAATTGTCAATTCAAAACTAATAGCAGCAAAAGCAATTGTCAATTCAACACTAATACCATCAACAACAATTGTCAATTTATACACGCAGAATAGCAAAACATAACACATGAAGCTGACAAATGTAGGTGACCATTACACATGAATTTGGAATGAAGCCTTCTACATTACACTGGAAGTAGCACATGAATCTGGTACTACATACACCTGTTGCTTGAATGAATATGGAACTAGCACATGAATGAAAAGCAGTTTTTCCCAACTGCTTTTCCTTCTGCTGCACAACTGTAGATTCTGCATCTGATTCTTCAACCTGGTATATTCAGAAGCAAATATCATCAGTTATGGAACAAACATCAACATGAATCTTCAACTACATACACCTGAATCTGGAACTAGCTCCCAACCTGGATACCAATGAATGAAAACAGAACTGAATCCTGCATACATACTACTCACCTTTGATTTTCTTTGATTTTGCACTACCTCCCAACTGCTTTTCCTTCTGCTGCACAACTGTAGATTCTGCATCTGATTCTTCAATCTGTTATGAAGCAAACATCAACAGTTATATATGGGGCAAACATCAGCATGTTCATATCCAACAGTTTGATGGAAAAGACAGATATAAGATGTTGGATAACTCACATTCTTCACTGGCCAGGGGATGCACTGCGCTGTAGCACTACCCAATCTTGTGATTCTCCCTTGTGCACGTGGCAGTAGCGTAGTTTCCTTTAGTACATAGTTGACCAGCACTTCAATACAGTCTGAAAGTGGCTTCCCATCCAAACACTTTGATTATTTATCCAAATTTTGCACTGTACCATATTCTACCACCTGTAAACTGTTTGGTGATGTCAATCCAACTTCCATTCCTTTCTCCCAATCCTTTCTGTTCGCCTTTGCTCTTGCTGCATTATTCTCAGCCACCTTCTCTATCTTCACTCTGTGCATAATTGTTGCTTCTGATTGTGCTTTAACTTGTGAACCTTGGATATCTGCTCCACTATGCTGGGAATTAGCCACTTTATTCCTCTTACTGGATTTTCCACTTGTTACATTTTCTTCACTTTTTCTCCTTTTCCTTTTCTGTTTAGAATTTGGTTCAGCTTCACTGTCTTTTATTTCTGAGTTTTCTTCACTTTTCTTCTTCCTCCTTGTGTTAGCAAAGATGTTGAAGCATGGTTTGTATTTCTGCTGTCCATTTGGTGCTTGCTGAGAGTCAGGATGCTGGGATTCCTGTTGCTGAGACTGAGGTGCCATTGATTTGTGTTCATGCTCTACATGATCAACTTGCTGGGATTCCTTCTGTTGAGCCTGAGGTGCTACTGACTTATTTTGAGGCTGTACATGTTCAGTTCGATTGGATTCCTGTTGCTGAGACTGAAGTGCCATTGATTTCTGTTGGTGCTCTACATGATCAACTTGCTGGGATTCCTGGTGCTGAGCCTGAGGTGCTACATGATTAGTTTGCTGACATTGTTGCTGCTGAGGTGCATTTTTGTTCACTTGGTGCTGACCATGATATGTTTGATTACTCTGAGGTGCCTTTTTGTTCACTTGGTGCTGACCATGATATGTTTGCTTACTCTGAGATGCCTTTTTGTTCACTTGGTGCTGACCATGATTTGTTTGCTTACTCTGAGATGCCTTTTTGTTCACTTGGTGCTGACCATGATTTGTTTGCTTACTCTGAGATTCCTTTTTGTTCACTTGGTACTGACCATGATTGGTTTGCTGACTCTGAGATGCCTTTTTGTTCACTTGGTGCTGACCATGATTTGCTTGCTGACTCTGAGATCCATTTTGTTCACTTGGTGCTGACCATGATTTGCTTGCTGACCATGATTTGTTTGCTGACTCTCAGGTGGTACTGTCTTCACTTGGTGCTGAGCATTATCTGTTTGCTGACTCTGAGGTGCTTTTGTATTCACTTGGTCATGTCCATGATCATTCTCAAAAGTTGGGTGGGTGGGTTTCAGTTGGTTCTCAACAGTTGCTGCATGAGGTTGTTCACCTTTGTTTGATTGAGAGGCAAGGAACTGATTCCACTTCTCTTCCATCCTCACTTCAAGCTGTTCACTTTTTATTGCCAGTGTGTGTACCACACCTCTCAAAAGCTGGTTTTCTTCATGTGATTCTTGCAGAAGTTCTAACATATGTTCAATCTGCTCTGATGCTTTCCCTCCCACAAACATGCCCATGCCATGTCTCCTTGATTTCTTTGCATTTGGAAACAATTTGTTGTACAGCTCATCATCGTCTGGTCTAACCAACGTAGGATCCTCCTTACATAACTTCATTGCTTCTCTCTATCAGGATGAAGAGGAATAGCATTCAGCTCAATTCAAGTGCATTGTACAAAAGTTTAAAAAGAATTTGCAGAAAGAAGAAATGGAAGTGTAAATGCTGAAAACATCATAGTAAGCATTAGAAAATATGTCTGTATTAGGACATCATACCATTTTTTTATCAGAGTAGTCATTTACTGCTATTCCTTCACTGTTTAAATGTGTTGCCATGTATAACTCTACTCTTCCAACAGGTCTCCCCTCTTTCAATTCCATCATTTGATGTTTAACCGCAAAGCTTCTAGTACCAGAAGTATGAGTACCATTTTGTTGGTCTCCCCTTGCAGTTTTGTTGTTAGCTGAAATAACCTGCATTTCATTTCATGTTAGGAATACTTTACTTGAAGATACCATGTGGCCTACATTTTATTAGCTGAATTAACCTTCATTTTATTAGCTGAAATAGCATTTTCTCACTAACCTTTGCTTTATGTGTCCTCCAGTACTTTACCAGCCATGCCCACTGTGTTCGTGGAATTCTTCGCATGCAACCGTTGTCGATATTTTCCTTGATTGACAAATCAGCATTGTAGTGTTTGCTCTTCAGAAAATTCTTGAAAGCCCTCCATTTCTTGGCAGCAGACTTCATTACCCATGGCTTAAATGATTCTTCAACATTGAAGAAACCCTGATACAACTTGCACATTACAGAACTGTAGAGGCTCAAAGAAAAATACTTGAATCAAAAGAAATTAAACCTTAATACTATCCCATATATTGTTCTTCTCAGCTGATGGTACTTGACTCCAACTTGGTGCTGCCAAATACACATCTTTTCCTTTCACCAACGTCCCAATAAAGTTTGTCAACTTGCAGGTCTTTCTTCCAGATGGCTGTCCTAGGTGATTAAATTCTAGAGTTAACTTGTTATCGGGTCCATACTTGTTCCAGAATTTTTTAAGCTCTGTTGGTCCTCTTTCTCCCCTTTTTTTATTCACTGCAACATAAACAAAGTGCTTAAAGTATTAAAACTTCAGTCGTATTTGCATGTGCATACATAAAGTTCTTAAAGTTGTAAAGTGTTTGGTACCTTTTATTATCTGTTCTGTTTCATTTGCCTCCGCACCTTCTCCATCATCCTCTCCATCTTCCTGTCCATGTCCATGTCCATGTCCATACACATCTTCCTCTTCCTCTTCCTCTCCCTCTCCCTCTTCCTCTTCCTCTTCCTCTTCCTCTTCCTCTCCATCTCCATATCCATATCCATCTCCATCTCCATCTTCCTCTTCCTCTTCCTCTTCCTCTCCCTCTCCAGCTTCATGCACCTCTACAATTCCATGCCCATATGTCATCAATTCCTGCATCTATGGAAGCATTTATAGTATCAATTTAATCCAGTTAGTC
Source organism: Puccinellia tenuiflora (assembly GCA_012064385.1). Classification (NCBI taxonomy): domain Eukaryota; kingdom Viridiplantae; phylum Streptophyta; class Magnoliopsida; order Poales; family Poaceae; genus Puccinellia; species Puccinellia tenuiflora. Next base: position 329,739 of record QRDG01000334.1, read on the forward strand.
CATTTAACAATGAAAACATTATAGCAGTGTAAATACTAACTTCCATGTCTTCAAAGTATTTCCTTTTGTTTGATTTGCGTATCTGTTCCAATTCAGTTAGCTCTGGGTTACTTGGTAGTTTTACTTCTGGTAGATTCAGTATTTTCAGCTTCTCATTTACTTCCTGCATTCTCCTGGGTAAGCTTCCTATCACTGCACCCCCTGAAACATTGTAGTATAAGAACAAGGTTACAATGAGTTGTTAAATGCAACCATACCACATTCATGTTAACATTTCTAGCCTAACTCACATCATTCTTAAATTCCATGTCATAGAAATCCCTTGGTGAGGGAGTAACCACAAAATGCCAATCACTGTCAGTAGGATCTTCCACATAATACACTTGTTCAGCTAGACTTGCAAGGATGAAAGGTTCTGACACAAGGTCCTCTATGTCGTGTACATGTCCGGTAAGCCTCTGCGGAGATACTGATGAGATTTTTCTTAGGGTTAGGGTTTGCGTTCAACTTGATTAGATCCGTCTTAAATAGCAGATGCAGAGTACCATTTAGATCCGTCTCCTTTTGTGGATGATCATCGCCTGGCACCTCCTAGCATGAACATCACCGCAACCATTTGCATCCCATCACCACAACCCATAACCGTAGATTGTTCTCGGTTGCTTAGTGCTATTGATTGCATATGCGGATTTAACTTAATTTGCAAATAATTGCAGTATGGGAAGCAAGAGTGCAGTCATTGTCATCCACGACAGCGACGAAGAAGATGCAAGGAAGAAGAAGGAGGTTGCGCACACACAGTTTGCAAAACATGTCGCTGAACCTACAAGGAAGAACAAGGAGGTTGCGCACCCACAGTTTGCAAAATTCCTAGAGCAGAAGAAGGAAGAAGGCACTTGTGACCCGGACATGCTTGCCTACCTACAGGCGCTTGCAGTTCATGGAGAGTTTGAACCGCATTATGCCCACTTCCTGGAGGCAGACATCCCTTCTTCAAGTGCTAAGAAGCTGAAAAAAGTAGCTGATGCAGACATCCCTTCTTCAAGTGCTAAGAAGCTGGAAAAAGTAGCTGATGTTGTTTTAGAAGATTCTACTGACTCTGAGATGTCAATCTCTGTGCATGAGGATCTGCTGTTTAGAGGTATGAAAAACAACAATGCTTGCATAGTTACTATGATGTTGTTTTCCCTCATTCACATGTGCTACTACGATAATTGGTGCATTTGTTTGTAGGTCCTAATGTTTGCTTGGTTACTGGGAAGAGAGGCTTCGACAAGTTCTGTATGTATGGAAATGAAATGTTCCTGACAATTGATCAAGAGGACTACCTTCAAGATTTGTGTGACTCTTATAATGGCAAGAGAAGCATCAAGTTCTATGTGCACAGGATGACTAATTCCAATGTCATTGAAGGAAAGTGCAAAATGGTAGGATTCTATTCCTGTTACCTTCATATATATGTTAGCAAATGAAATGAATCAGTTTGAACTGAATTATCTGATACTAAATGTTATTATGTCAGGACTTTGGAGCTAAATTCACTAAGAGGTACCTAGAAGGGTATCTTACAGATCCTATAATGGTACCTGTTAAGAGCGTTGTCAGCAGCAAGAAGTTTGAAATCAGGATGAAAATGGCAAAGCACACAAATAACGAAATGATGACAAGTGAATGGGGCAAGGTTGTGGAGAGATACAAGATAGAAGAAGGTGACATCGTCCTCTTCAACTTTAAACCAAATCCAAAAGGTGGACTGAAACTGTGTATTGTGCCCCTTCATGATTACTAGTACTAGTGATGCTGATGTACTCTGGTGGAAACCAAGTGTCAAAAAGTGATGATGGTGATGTAATAGACCTTATAAGTATGTTGTGATGGTACCATGTTAGAACTTTTAAGTATGTGATGGTACCCTATTATGACTTTTAAGTATGTGATGCTATTCTGAACTATTATTCCTTCAGAACATAGGTATCTAGTCTTGTTTGCATAGTTTCTGATGATTTATTAACTCAAGGTTATTCCTTCAGAAACAATACATCCATATTAAATCGAGGTTTTTTCTGAAAAAGTTACATAGTTGGTAGGATTTTATTGTGTTGCTTACTCCTACAGGGTTGTTTTTGCAAAATGGCACGTTTATACGACCATCCTTATCCTCACCCACCACTCCGATCCTCCTCCTTCCTCGCTCTCCTCCCCATCGCCGCTCCGCCGCATCCATGGGGAACGACAAGCCACCGCTGCATCCATGGGTACACATCCTTCCGCCTCCGCCTCCGCCTCCACCTCCACCTCCGCCTTCCGTCGCCGCTTCCCTGCATCCATGGGTACAGATCCTTCCGCCTACGCCTTCCGTCGCCTCTTCCACTTCTTCCTCCGCCGCATCCATGGGGAACGACAAGCCACCGCTGCATCCATGGGTACACATCCTTCTGCCTCCGCCTCCCGTCGCCGCTTCCACTTCTTCCTCCACCGCATCCAGGTTTCCTTCTCTTTCCTTTCATTCATTCGCATCACTAGGGTTAGGGTTCTCATGTAGTGTGCTTGCAGTAGGTTTGACATCTCTAGGGTTAGGGTTCTCAATGTGTTCAACGAATTACAGAGTACTAAATGTTCAGAACATTTGCTTGTAGTGCTTGCAATAGGCATGTTTTTCTGATTTATTTTCTATAGTTTATTCAGACCTTGGTTAACTGATTGCTTGTTTACCATTAACTGATTGCTTGTTTTTTCAGACATTGTTGTTAGATCATTAGTCCACTGAAGGGACATTAATCTAAATCCATATTAAATCCTGTTGTAACACACTACAGGGACAGTGTGAACATCTACGAAGATGAGTACTTTGAAGATGAAGATAACTACATCAGTCCAGATGACAGTTACATTGAGGAAGAGGACGACTACATCAGTCCAGATGACAGTTACATTGAGGAAGAGGACGACTACATCAGTCCAGAGGCAGAAACGATAACAACAAGAGGTATGGTTGCATATACTAATAGGAGATGGATGAGTTCATTGGTTAGTCTGTGAAGTATGTAGGTGTGGTCTCACTTGTATGTGTTTATCATGTAGGACCTGGACATGTTGGATTCGAGTCATTCGACATGAACTGTGTCTTTGGTAATGAAGTGCAAATGACATTTAGTCAGATGATGAAGCTTAAGAGTTTAGTTGAGGAGTTACCAAGGCCACCAATCAAGGAGTATGTTTGTTGTCTGATGTCAACTAATGTATTTCCTCTGGCAGACATGGTGAGTATAGTAGTACTAGTATTCTCGCATATGCAGTTCATATGCAGTTCATAACAGATACATCATGATTGTTGAATCTTGTTTTTTTGTTCTCCAAACCATAGGTGGAAGGTGCCCCATACAAGTTACTTCCTAACTGCAAGTTGGTAAGTTCACAAAATGTTGTCATTGTTCACCGTGATTGTGCCATTAGATATGAAAATGTTGTCATTGTTCAACATGTTTGCTATCTTTTTTGTTCATTTGCTATTAAGCACAATGTTCATTTGCTTTTAACCATATGACACCTCATTTGCTTTGTGTAGGAATTTACAGCAGAGTACACTAGTTTCTACCTCACTAAATTCCTAAGGGCACCATTCAATCTTACACCGCTAGTTCCTATAGTAGTAAATTGCACTGGAAGCACGGAGACTAAATACTGCAGGATGAAGATGTGTCCAGGGTTTAAGGCTGGAATCACATGTGGTTGGCCAAGGGTTGTAAGGGCACTAAAGCTTGAAGAAGGAGACATCTATGTGTTCAGTTTCAAGGATGAAAGGGGGTTGCCATCAAGCAGGAGGGACAAATTTGGTGTGTGGCTTAGGCTCACCTTGACAAAGCTGGAGTAGTGAATATGTGTCCTAGAATCCAATCCGTCCGTACTTATTTTGTCTGAAATATTTGGTGTATTGATCAGAACATGTGTGAATGTGGGAACTTGTGAACCAAAGTTGTCTGTTTGTTTGGTGCCTCATATGTGGGAACTTGTGAACTAAAGTTATATTTATTATGCTTCATATGTGTCATGGTACCTCTTATAGCTGTCCGTTTGGTTTAAACTAAGACTATGATGCCTCTTATTGTTCTGATTAATTCTGTATTCAGAACATAGGCACCTAGTCCACATTAGTTTGTTGTTTTTTTTGTCAAAGTGTTGCCTGAACTTTCTGACCATTAACTGACAAAGTGTTTCTGAACTTTGTTGAACTGAATGTGTTCCACACAGTCGGATAGGCCTTTTCTGAATTAAGTGTTTGATAGATATTGATATATATGCATGCTCAGTTTTGATTAACTAAGACTAGGATGCCTCTTATTGTTCTGACTAATTATGTATTCAGAACATAGGCACCTAGTCCACATTAGTTGGTTGTATTTTCTTTTACTCTTGTTTTAACCTTTTAGTATTCTGAAAAAACCCAATTGGGCCTCGCTAAAATACATGTACTCGATGTAGCCCAACTGGGCCTGCTTCAGCCCAGTATCTAGAAGTCTAGATCCGGTCAGCCCAGTATCTAGAAGTCTAGATCCTTGGAATCTGCTAGACGATAAAAGGGGGGAGAGACCGAAGCGGCGACACACTGTTTCCCACTAGTACTCTCACTCTCCCTCTTCCTCTCCCCTGCATCTCCGTCTCCATCTCCATTCTCGAGAGGAACGAAGAGGTGAGTTGATGCTGGGTCTTAGGGTTTGGTGTTTGAACAAGAAAGCAGCATATTCTTATGGATTTGCAACTCATCTTCCTTAGCTTCTTCTTTGTTGTAATGGATTTGTATTACCTCATCTTCTTCCTGATACTCTGCTGCTTCTTCTTGCAATGGATTTGAAGTCAACCTCTACTTACTCTTCTTCCTTTTCGTCTTCTTCTTGTTCACCAAAGGGTCAACTTTACTGGGTATTAGGGTTTGATGTTTGAACAAAAACCAGCATTTCTTTGGTTTTCTGTTCGGCTTTGATGGGTGTTAGGGATCGATGCTTGTCTATTTCTTTTTTTACAAGTAGGGAAAGAGATTTATGAGTATGGAAAGAGATTTATGTTAACATTCAGATGGGAACTAGGCTATGGTGCATGCAAAATCGTACATTTTCTCAAGTTTTCAGATGGGGGATTTCCCTGGATTTCATCTGGGGATTAGGGATTGATTCTTACATATTTCATTTCTAGAAGCAGGTAACAGGGATTAGGACGAGCAGAGAGAGCAGCACAACCTGAGGGTCAACTTGTTGTGATTCGGTGAGTTTAGTTACTCTTGTACTCTTATAAAATTTATAAAGTTCGTAATAAATACCACCATAATCATAGGGTAAGCTTGTTCTACTTGTTTAATTACAGATATGGATGAGATGGCATGCCAGCACTGTAGGCAACCAGTGCACAACTGCGGGAGGTCGGATCGGCGTTCAGTGTCATTTGAGGTTAAAATGGTGCATGGATATGAGAATGGAGTGGTAACTTTCCCAACAACTCCATTACAGTTGTAATGTTTAGTTCATATTTATCTGATAATGTATGCTACAATTTATCCATGAAAGCTAACACTTGTAATAATAGCTTCTTCTGAAAGTAGTCCATGAAATTTATATGCATATGCTTTGTCAGTCTGGTCTTGTGGTAGTCAGAAATACTTGGAGTGTTGATAACAACCATGAAGAAGCAATTATGTACAAAGATGCATAGATTACGGTTGATAGTTGGGGTTTTTAATGGAGTAATTATTTCCTTAGTTGCTATGTGTATGCTATTGTTTATCTGTTATTGCAAGTAACGATTTTGAAACCCTACAGGCTGTACCTTGCAAGAACAAGGTGCAAGTTGACACTTACGTTCCTGGTAGTTGGATGGTGGCTTATTCCCCAACAGACCACCCATTTGATTTCAGCCTGATTAGGAGAGGAATCAAGACGATAATATGTGGACCATACTGGAGATCATTGGTTCGAGTGTATGATATTCAACTTGGTGATGTTGTACATTTCCAACTTGACGAGGAAGAGGAAGAGATGGATGAGGATTTGAATGAAGAGGTACAAGATGATGATGAGAAAGAGTTCAATAACATCAAGGTGACTGTTTACAGTGTAGTGGATAGCACGAAGAAAGCAAAACATATGCTTGCCAATCCAGGTATGATTACAACATTAATTCCTTTCATTTTGTTATTGGTTACATGGTTGCCCTTGAGATGCATTGAGGTGATATGAAGTGCTTGGAGATGTGATACCAAGAGTAAGGAGCATGCTTCAGGAAACTGTCTTGACAAACATTAGACAGGTCACCGAGGCTGAAATGGCTGGGATAGTGTGGGGCTTGTACAAAGTTGCCTGCAGTCAAACCTGGCCAATGGGCCAGCCCGGCACGGCACGGCCCGCCGCGGAGATAAACGGGCCGGCCCAGGCACGGCACGCGGCGGCACGTTTATAAACGGGCCGTGCCGTGCCGGCCTTCGGGCCTCAACATCAGGCCCAGGCACGGCCCCTTTAATAAACGGGCCGGCCCGTTAAGCCAGCCGGCCTTCTTTTTTCTATAAAAAAACAAAATATATATATACGGGCCGTTTTCAGCCTATTTTTGGGCCGATTTTGGCCTGCTAAACTTATTTTTTCCGAAAATTTTAGTAAAATAAATAAATAAAAGTTAAACGGGCCGTGCCGTGCCGGCCCGCGTGCCTGACCTTGAGGCCCAGGCACGGCACCGGGCGTGCCGCGGGCCAGGCACGGCCCGTTAAGCCGCGTGCCGTGCCAGGCCCATAACGGGCCGGGCACGCGTGCTACCGGGCCGGCCCGCGAGCACGGGCCCCTTTGGCTAGGTTTGCCTGCAGTGGACCTGCTGAAGAATTAGCTGAAGGGGAGTTCTATGTGAAGATTGATGATCTAAAGTTTGTTCTTCACAAGATTAATGAAGAGAACACATCTGCTGAAGTCCTGGTAAGTTCATTCCTGTCATTCATCATCTTGGGTTCTCTGTATACTACATGTAGTTGCCACTGAACTAGTGATTGCAAGATATTTTGGTTAACTGTCATTTAGTTCAATTCATTCACTGCCTGCCTTAGGATGTCTACCTATTATAGTTCATTCACTGCCTGTATTTGACAGTTCAGTTCATTCAGTTAATTCTTTGGCTATCATTGTTTGGAATGTTTGGTAGTTCCTTCCAGAAGAAAGCATTCGTGGCCACAAATGCCCAGCTGTTGGAACATCAACCTTCTGTAAGAGAGGGTTCAAACAACCAATTCAGGGATGGTACATGAAAGATGAAGGATACATTGAATTTGAAGAAGGGTGGCTTGAAGTCATGAAGGAAGGTAACTTCCTGGAAGGGACGGTTTTGCTGATGAAGATGAAAGTAGGCTTTCAATCAATTGGTATAGAGTTTGTCGATGTCATCGACGCCTAGAACTCATGTGGTTTGACTTAGAGTATAACTGATTTTGCATGATCGCCGGTAGCTCCAAATGTATGGGATGTTGATCATGATCGCAGGCAGCTTTTGGACTTGTCCTTAACTTTGGGTTGTGAATCAGTAACTTGGGTTGTGAAGTAGCAGGATGTGCTTCGCCGGGTAGCAGTTGTAGGATGAGCTTTTGGACATGTATCTAAGAAGTGAGAAACTTCTGTTGGATGTGTAATATCTGTTGAATGTTGGAAGTGAGAAACTTCTGAGCTACAACTGTTGAATGTTGACTGCATGCAGGATGTTGCAGGTTTAATTGGATTTTCCAAGTTTTACTTGTCTGATTATTAGAGGCAGTTCCGAGAAATTGCCCCTATAAATCGGATTTGTAGAGGCATATCTTTGGAAGTGCCCCTATAAATCGGATTTTTAGAGACACTTTTTTGGAAGTGCCCCTATAAATCGGATTTTTGGAGGCACTTCCAAAAAAGTGCCCCTATAAATCGGATTTTTAGAGGCACTTCCAAAGAAGTGCCCCTATAAATCGGATTTTTAGAGGCACTTCCAAAGAAGTGCCCCTATAAATCGTTTTATAGGGGCATTTATTGTAAAATGCCTCTTAAGACTATTTTTAGGGGCACTTTTCTACAAGTGCCTCAAGGGAAGTGCCCCTAAAAATCAGTTCTCCCGTAGTGTGAATCCTGCCCGGCTCTGGAAACAACAAGCCACATAATGCTGAGATGCAGAGAGGCACAGTTAGTTTGGAGACATCTTGGATATGAACAGCTTGCTACTGACTGTGAGGATCCTATCCAATTTGTCAGTACCGTTGAAACCTCTGCAGAGCCTTTCTGGTGTATTGCGTTTGCAAGTCTTGCGGTCACCTTATGGAGCCTAAGAAATGCCAAGGTTTTTGATGGCCTTACAACAAATTGGGCGACAATCAAGAAACAGATTTTTGACACCCTGAGTCTTTGGAGTACAAGGGCGAAAAAAAACAATGTTAGGGATGGGGTTCTAGTGTGGGCAAACAAGTTTTCTTCCATTAATTTTTTTACTCAGGCTTTCTAAGCCTTTTTATGTAACCCAAACTTTCAGGCTCCGGCCTGTCTTTTTGAATATATAAGGTAGAGATGCCTCTACCTTCTTAATTAAAAAAAAACAGCATCGACAGGGAGGCAGTGATAAAAACACAAAGTATTCAGAAAAATTCGACCGATTTTGTTCATCCAAAATGAATCAAACTAATAATTACAAAAAAAAAATACTGAAACCTAGCAGTACAAAGGAGTGCAGTGCTCTAACTGTTGTCCACGACTGGTCCAGTTGGTGCTGTTGTCTTGTACTTGTACCACTTTGCTATCCAAAGGTAGACGACGAAGTTGATGGCGCTGAGCACGGCGAGCAGCCAAAAGAAGTAGTCAAGGTGGCCCCTGTTGAGGTTATCCGGGATCCATCCGAGGCCGCCGTTCCTGGTGGAGATGGCTGTCACGATGATGACGAGCAGCGTGCTGAGGTAGTTGCCCAGTGCATTGGTCGTGAGCGACAGCGCCGCACCCATGCTCCTCATGGCGTCCGGCGACTGGTCGTAGAAGAACTCAATCTGGCCGACGAAGGTAAACACCTCTGCAGCGCCGACGATGAAGTACTGCGGCACCTGCCAGAAGATGGAAATCGGCAGGTAGTCCGTGGAGTCGAGCATGCCGTGATCCGCAGCGACGCGGAGCCTGACGACCTCGAGCACCCCGGCGGCGACCATGGAGAAGATGGAGATGACGAGGCCAATGCCCATGCGCTGGAGCTGCGTGAAACCGCGCGGGTGGCCGGTGACGCGGCGCACGGCGGGGACGATGAAGCGGTCGTAGGCGAGCGCCCAGACGATGACGCTGATGGTGTCGAAGATGGAGAGGGAGGCGGCCGGGATCTTGAAGGAGGGCCCCATGCGCGGGTCGAGCGTGTTGCCCTGCAGCACGAACATGGTGGTCATCTGGCTGTACACCGCCGACATCACGATGCCGGTCGCCCACACCGGAAGCAGCCGCACCATGCTCTTGAGCTCCTCCACCTGCGTCACCGTGCACAGCCTCCACGGGTCAGGGTTTACCATGGAGTCGCCGCCCGTCACCACCGCTGCCTTGTCCAGGCACCTCAGGTACTCCGTGTGCTCCAGCCTCCTGCTCCCCTCAATGGCGGCCTTGCCGTCCGCAGACGCCACCTCGTGCAGCAGGGAGGGGTCGGCAGGCAGCGGCACACGCGACTTTTTGCAGGCGGCGACGGCGACCTGCAGCATCCTAGTAAGCGGGCTGCCGCCAGGCTTCTGGTACCTGTAGAGCTTGCTCCCCATGAGGAAACTGACGACGGCGACGGCCATGGCGGCGGCGGGGACGCCGAAGCCCCAGCCCCAGCCGACGTTCATCTGGAGCCAGACGAGCACGGAGGAGGCGACGAGGGCGCCCACGTTGATGGACATGTAGAACCAGTTGAAGAAGGAGCTCTTGCTCCGCATCTCGCGCGGGTCGGCGTCGTCGAACTGGTCGGCGCCGAAGGAGGACACGCAGGGCTTGATTCCGCCGGTGCCGACGGCGATGAGGTAGAGAGCGGCGAAGAAGGCGGCGTTCTGCCCCTTCGTCGGGTGGCAGTCGGCGCAATCGGGCGGTTTCATGCCGGGCACGGCGGCGCTCATGGTGAGGAGCACGAGGCCGGCGATGTAGAGCGTCATGAAGGCGGCGATGGTGCGGAACCTGCCGAGGTAGGCGTCGGCGATGAAGGCGCCGAGCAGAGGCATGACGTAGCAGGTGCCGGACCAGTTGTTGACGTTGGTGGCGGCGGCGGCGTTGCCCTGGTGGAGGCGGTCGATCATGTAGTTGACCAGGTTGGAGCTCATGCCGTAGTAGGCCAGCCGCTCGCAGCACTCGTTGGCCAGGATGAAGGGGCACGCCCTCCACCCCCCTGTCTTGCTCCTCACCGCCGGCTTGCCGGAAAGATCCGTCGTCCCGTCCATGGTCGTCGCGCCGTCTCCATCGCCTGCCGCCATGGCTGATGAGATCTGTGCGATCAATGACCTAGATCAGGGGGGCGCACAATCCTCGCTCGTACATTGGTACATAGATATAGGCGGCAGGTTGTTCCACACGTACCGGAGTCGGTATCTGTATTCCGTATTGTAGCCATTAATTGGTCTAGCTTTTTTTTTTTTTGAGGCAAATTAATTGGTCTAGCTGGCCTATTCGAATCGATATCTGCTCCGTATAGTCATAGCTGAGGCCCACCTCCATGGAGTTCGGTTTTCAAAAGTTCAAAATCTGACGACGCCATGACCTAGCGCCGCCGCCGCGACCGCCCCGGCCGCCCCGGCTGCTGCAGCTCTGCTCGGCGCCCGGGCGCCCCCGCCCAGCCATGGCCTCTTCCACCTCCACCCCTCTCTCCCCAGCCACCAGCCCTCCCGACCCTCCTCCCACCGCCCCCTGCCCCGATCCAGATCCCACTGTGTCGCCCCCGCCTGCTGCCCCCGTCGACGACGTTGCAGCTCCCGTCGCTCCCTCCACCGGGCGCTCTGAGGTTCTCCTTCCGCCTCCCCCTGCCGAGCTCCTCCCCAAGTTCTCGCCGACGCTCATCTCCGGCTCTCCATTGGAGCCTACGGAGCGGGAGGAGGTTGGGGGCTCAGAGCTGGTGAAGCGGCCTGCTGGTGTCCTCGAACCAGACCATGACCCGAGCCTGCTCGCCCCTGCTGCTCCAGCCCCAGCCCTGGCCGTTCCGACCATGGCTGCTTCGACCCCGGCGGCGCCTGGAGCTTCTCCTGCTGGCGTCCTGGACATGGCTGCTTCCAGCGCTCGCTCGGAGGGCTCGACCGGGCCTCCCACTGCTCCCGGGGTGCCAGGGGATGTGGCGCAGGTGTGGGAGAAGGTTGGAGGACGGCGCCGCTCTAGGATGGAAAAGGAGAAGGGTCCGGCTTCGCCTCCCAGGAAGGAGTCCGGGCTGTCCATCGCCTTCAAGCGAAGGACTTTTGGCCTTTGCTTCCGGTGCTTGGCGGAAGACCATTTCGTCGCTGAATGCCAGGGCTTGGTCCGGTGTTTGGGGTGCGGGCACTCCGGCCATCGCGAGCGGGAGTGCAAGGCAAACCTTGCCGCTGGACGAGCTCCTCGCCCCCGCGCCATGCCTGCCCCTACTGACCGTGCCACCTGCAGCGGACCGCCTCCTCATCGATCTGGTCGCACTTGGGCATCGGTGGTTGCTCATCAAGATGGCCCCGCGACTGTTGGTGCCATGCCGGCGGCTGCCCCCGGCGTGCCTCCTGTCGATTTGGGGTCACTACAGCTTCTCCTTGCAGCTCAGGCGGAGGCGCTTAGCGCTGAGCTGCAGGCCTTGTTCGCTGCTCGTCTTGAGCTGCTGTTCAAGCCTCTCCAAGACCTGGTTGCTGCTGTGGAGAGTTGGACTGTTCAAGTCTCAAGCCTATGGGAACCTATGGAAGATAACGGGGGCAGCCAAGATCTTACCAACGAAGATCCTGCGCCTCCCGTTGTTGCCGATGGTGAGGACAGCTGCGCACTTGATGTGGCTGGTTGCTCAGCGGAGTTGAGTGAGACGGTGCAATCTGTTGATGTCCCACCTGCCTTGGACAAGGTCTTGCAAGAGCTGGTGCCCCCAGGCGAGCAGCAGCAAGCCCAAGCACAGCCTTGCAATGACATGATGATGGCGGAGGTGGCTTTGCCATCTTCATCTACAAAGTTGGATGAGTTCTGGAGTAGCTTCAAGTCCACTGCGCCGCACTCGTTGCTCGATGCACCGATTCAACTGCAGTTTGAAGGGGACTCAAGCTGTGTTGAGAGGCGGAGTGGTCGTCTGGACAAGAAGAACAAAGATTGCAGCATCCCGGTGGCCAAGCGTGCTGAATATAGGTTGGCGGAATTGTTTGGAGATCTTCCAAAGGGATCAGCCCCTAAGAAAGGCTCCGCGGAAGACGTGGAGGAAAAGATGAAGACCCTTCTGCGGTTGTGCAAGAAGCCTGCCTCGACTTTGGAGACACTGGCAGTTCGTGAGTTGATCCTGGCTAATGTTTAGTCGCTGTTTTCCTTTGGTTAGGCGCAAGTGCTCTTCTTGTTGCAAGAGTTCTCTTGAGGTGGCGAGGACTGTCTTGGTTGGGTACGTAGTGTTTTCGATGGCCCTTGGTCTTGGGACACTTCTATCTGGATCAGATGATGTCCCCTAAATTCTAGATGGGTGTGTGTGTGGGTTTCTCCGGTTTCCCTAATTAACCGTGTGTTGTATGGTTTTCAGGTCCGGTTTCCCTTATTAACTGGACCATTTTCCCTCTTCCTATAATGCATTGCGGGAGCTCCCCGCCCTCTTGACGAGGTTCCGTCAAAAGTTTAAAATCTGTATTTTGAAATTTTTAGAAAAATCCTAGATATAGATAATAATAATAATATGAGCTACAAATGTACTAAATCTTAATCCGATGTGCCAACTATTCACTACCCAAAATGGATTATTATAGTCAAAATAGTTCCCTTCCTAGAGAAATACGGTTTTGAGTACTGGATTGAGATTTAATTTTCGGATTTGCTAATTCTCAGTCGCCTGAGAATTAGTTAAATCTCAGTCACCGCTGTGACCGTTGTTTTATTGCATCACGATTCGTATTTTTGTGTTTTTTTTAGCGTACGTGGTGTTGTTCTCGTGTTCTGATCGAGCTGTCTGGTAGAAGGCTGGACTGGGCCTTCCGTCCTGGCCCGTAAGGGTTTTCTCTAATGGGCTTTAGTACGGAGGCCGATGCAGCTCAAATGTTAAGCAGATGGGATATGGGTAATGGATGGTTCGCTTGTTTTTTTTCTTGGGTTTTTTTCTTCTTGTTTTTTTACATGGCCGGCTTTTGTTCTTTTTGAACTGTTAGGCATATTCAGGTTCTCTCACGATTAGAATTTGATTTTTATTTTTCGGTTTTTGTTTTTGTTTCATGTTTTTTATTTGATAAAAAAAAAGAGAAGTGAGTGACATATTGTTTACGAGAGTCACGAGAAAGTGGAGGAGGGACTTCATGTTATTTTTCTAGCACTAAAAATATTTTATTTCTATTGAATTTTCAAATAATATATGTTCAACTTGGGTGTGGTCAAGTTACACATTGTGCGCGACCCGTGCACAACATGTGGTGGTCAAGTTACACCTTGTGCGTGACTGGGCTAGTTGCAGTGCTGATTGCGCCGTGTGTGCAACTATTTGCAATTATACGAGGCCAACTGCACGTCGTGCGCAATTGTGTGCAATTGACGAACAAGTTGCACCCATGGCAGAACTATTTCCATTTGTGGGGCCAGTTGCACCCCGTGCGTAATTGAGGAGCCAATTGCCCCCCATGTGCAGCTATATGTAATTGTGGGGCCAGTTACACCCCCTGCGCAATTGAGGAGCCAATTGCACCCCATGTGCAACTATATATAATTGTAGGGCCAGTTGCACCCCGTGTGCAACTATATGTAATTGTGAGGACAGTTGCACCCCGTACACAATTGAGGAGCCAGTTGCACCACATGTGTAACTATATGTAATTGTGGGGTCAGTTGCACCCTGTGCGCAATTGGGGAGCCAGTTGCACCCCATGCGCAACTATGTGCAATTGTGGGGTTTGTGGCAGACCGTGCATAACTGTATGCAACTAAGGGTCTAGTTACAACCCATGCACAACTATGTGCAATTGTGGAGGTAAGTTGCACCCGGTGCACAAGTATGTACAATTAAGGTTCAGTGCACCCCATACCCAAATATATGCAATTGTGGGGTCAGTTGCATATCATGCATAATTTGTGCAACTAAGAGGCCATGTGCAACTCATGCACAACTATGTGCGATTGTGGGGGCGAGTTGCATCTGGTGCACAACTGTGTGTAATTGAGTGGCTAGTTATACTCCTTACACAACTATGTGTAATTGGGGGGCAACCTGCACCCGGTGCACAACTGCGTGCAATTGTGGGGCCATTTGTTCTGCTCTAGGCAGTTGCGTTCTAGTTGCACGTTGGTTGCAACTGAATTTTTTCTATAAATTTTTAAGTTTTATTTATTTATTTTCCTGTAAAAGTATGGTTTTGTTGTGGAGTCCTCTGAGTGAAGAATTTAGAAGCTCAAACAAAATGATTTATTAAACCATCATTGTGCAAAGAGTCACACGTTAATCATCCGTTTAAATTGATCGAACTGAACCAGACGTGTTGGTTATGAGCTATAGAAAATAGGTTTATTAAACAATCCATCGTGGCCCAACATGTACCTCGTACGGCCCAACAGCAACTATAGTCTGATTATTACGTTGTCGTTGTTATTTTTTTTTGGAACGAGTAACTAACGACAGATGGAAATTGACTGAGATTTTGTTAAATCTCAGTCGACTGATCCTTAGTCGTTCCCATTTATTTTAGTTAGCTCAGTCAACTCGTTGGTCATTCAATATTGTTGCGGAGATTCATTCTGGTTAGTTGCACGGTGGTTGTCACTGAATTTTTTCAGTTGCACTATGGTTGCAATTGTATGTTTTTTGAGTTGCATCCCAGTTGAAACTAGTTTTGTTTTTATACTGAAAATTTCCAAATCGAATATTTTCAGTTGCACTATGATTGTAACTGAACTTTTCGTTTTAAATATGAGAAATGTCAAACTAATTCTTATTGGAATATATGCTAGTCGGACAGGATTTCAATTTATATCTAGATCGATCATAAAGTTATCCTTTACAAAAATATGACTTAAATATGGATGGACCAAAAGCGAAAAATAATAGGAAGTGCGAGGACAGTGTAGATGGATAAGATTCTTTTAAAATGACGTGAGGTATAGTAGTTGCTAGGGGCGGAGCTACACCCCCGGGCAACCCAAGACCCTGGGTGTATAATATTTTTTCCACCTATATGTTTAGCAAAAAATGTTGATTTGACTATGATTTTAGACTAATTACAATGCATAATATAAAGTTGGCTCAGAGTTTGGTTGGATCCTTGCTCCGCCCTTTGGTTGCATATTATTCTCTCTAGTCATACTGGTAGGACGTAGAGTGTATTAGGTTTCGCTTGGACAAGACTTTAACTAAATTTACTTTATGAATATATGTTTTCTGTGATACAAACATACATCACCAGTCATTTTAAAAAGTATCTACCGAATAATTGTGATTTTTTATATAAATCACATGTTAATGCAGTAATTCCTTATCTAATAGGGATGAAAGTAGTAACTAACCACTAAAAAATCTATAACTTCTCACAACATCTCGGCACAACATATGGCACAACACATCAAGAATTTTGTTCATATAGGCGAACATAGAAATGCACGACGAAATAGGTGACAACTTCCAATAAGAGCTTCAAGGCGACCCAAACGTCTCATATCCTCTTCAGCTACCGAATATGTTGATCATCCTCATCACGAGAGCTAATTAGGATGCGCAGGTTAATGTATTAATCTTGCACCGAAGATACGATTCTCCTATGGGAAGTATATTGAGCAAGCCAAGACAATAATAATCTCTTAATGTGTGCTTTTGAGCAATTACCTGGCATCATAACTAAATACTACAAGAGCGGTATTTCTTATTTGGGCAAAGCTGCTCACACATTTGTAAGGGTGACTTTTGGTATATTTATGACACTACGAAAGTACCTTTTGGGAGAAATCAAAATCTAGCACTTTCAGCATTCAAATCTACTATGTATACAGCAATACCTGCAGCCAAAGGTTTAAGAAAGTATGTAAACTATCTATTTTGCGTGAGAATATGTAATTGTGTCAAACGTCATGTTTCCGAGAACATTTTCAAGAACATTTTTGTTTTGTTTTGACATGAACACTTTTCAAGAACTGGTGGTAGTATTTACAAGCTCCCGCTAAACCATATTATCTGCATAATGACGTCCCAGCCTCCCCTCCCCCCCCCCCCCCCCCCCCCCCCATCCACCTCTCCTCCCCCTTCCGCCGCCGCCGGTAGTGATGCCGGGGCAGAGCCCGGGGGATCGGCAGCGGCGGCCTTCCCCCGCGCGACAGGGGTGGGAGATCGCGGCGGCGGCCGATCTCGAATCCCTCGGCGGTGAGGGCGGATCAACGGCGGTCGGTGCGCGGCCATGGGCCTATAGCCGCATCGGCATGGCGACGTTGGGTCGCGGCCTGGCCTGCCGCTCAACCTCCGGCTCTTCGGTTTCGGCTTGTGGTAGCGATCTGGAGTTTGCTCCGCATCAAGAGGGAGCTCGGGCGGCGTCCATGGGCTTGGCGGTGGTGGCCATCTCCTCCGTCGGAGGTGGCCGGCCTGAGGCTGGGTTGTCGGATCACGAGATCCGTCATCTAGTCCCGGCTGCGAGTCGGGGAGACATAGTTGCCGGTGAAAACCGAGCCGACCTTGGTCTTGGCGGGCGATGGCGGCGTTCTGCGTCGTTACCTTGATGGAGGCATCGTCTTGCAACGACTGTCGACTCACTCGTGTTGCTCCGGGGGAAACCCTAAGATTTGGTCTTCCAGATCAAACGATGGCGGCACTACGGTGTCGTTACTCTCTTGGGAGCATCGTTTGTGGAGCAGCGCTGGATGACAGAGGCAGGAGGAGATGTCAAGTCATGCCTCGCCGACAGGCGTCATGCTTGTTCGGCAGGTGCTACGCATGACAGATCTTCCATGGTGGCGTCAACAACAGGCCTGGCAAGGGCAATGCGGAGTATCCTGACGATGAAGATGGGCTAGAGGAAGACGGCGGAGGCGACTTCTGTAGCGTGTGCATCGGTGCTGCTGAGGGTCTGCTGGATCAGTTGTGCCCCTTGTTCGCTAACGGGCGGCTTGGTATGGCCTTCGGTCTTTTGATGATGTGTGTAGGTGGAGAAAATGACAAGAAACTACCACATTTGGGGCGGCGGTGACACAGAACTACCGACTTTGCATGTTTTGTCCGAAAACTACCAACATTGGGGCTGATCCGTGACAGATAGCACTGATTGTGCCGTTTAGCCATTTTAAACAGTTTTCTAACCAGTGGGCCCCATTGTCAGGTTGACGTGGCAAGAAAAAAAGAGAAAAAATAAATAAAAAGAAAAGGAGGAGACAACGTTGACGGGCACAACTCGCACGTGTGGCCGAGCTCCATGGCACGCCGCGTTGACCATGTCCACGACACCCACGGCGGTGAGCTGGACCCGGTAGAGATGAGGAGGAGGTCGTCCACGTCGGCGGTGATGGCGAGTGTCGTTGCTGCCCAGNTACCCTAAGGTCGAAAAGTAGAACTCACGCGCTAAGTATTATAATGCAGCAAAAGGCTTCGAGTTCAGACTTTAAATGTCAACTCTGGGTTTCAGAAAAGCTTTTTCGGTTCAACAAAACCAAAAGAATGGAATGATTCAACAAATTCACAAAATCTATACCTGTGAATTTGATCGACATAGATGTCAGCTCCAGAGAAACTTAAATAAAATAAGGAGTTGGGGAAATATTTAGAGTTCTACTACATATAGCAAATTCTATAACGCGACACGCACACCACAGCCTATGCCAGAAGAACTACCTTTACCAGACTAATCCCCACCCATGCCCATGCCACTGAGCATTTTGCTCATGTCCTTGCCGCCCATTTGCTTCATGAGAGCCTGCAGGCCACCCATGCCAACCATCTGCTTCAGCACTTGTGGCGGGAGGGCCTTGGTCATCTGCTGGATGTTCAGGTTCTGGGACAGATCACTCATCTTTCCGTTCTTCGGCATCTTCAGTCCCTTCATCTTGCTCCACATCTTGGCCAGCCGCTTGTACTCTTCCAGCATGTCCATCACGTCCCTCACTTGCCTGCCAGACCCTCGAGCGATCCGGATGATTCGCGACTCGGTCATCAGCTTTGGGTTTGTACTGTCAAGCTCTACAAAGTAGACGAGGGGCAAGATAAGTTTCAGAATATCTTTTGTTTCACAAAGAAGAAAGCCTTAGACTAAAGCTTACCTGCATCTGTCATGGAATCCATAATCGTCATGTACCGCTTAATCTTTGCTTGGCCCTCCTTCTCGTGTCCTTTTGGCATCAACTCAGAACTGAATCCAGGCAACATAGAAAAGACCTACAAGATGAAATTAGGCAAAGCGTGCTTAAAAAATGCTACCTCAGAAGTATAACTAGTTGAAATCTCGCTTACGTTGTTGGATAATTTCATATGAAATAAAACAGTCAACATACTGTAACATGTGCAATTTAATCAGATGCTAACATATTAAAGTACTGAAAAATAGTTCACCTGGCCAATAGGACCTATTTTCAGAAGATGCTGGAACTGCTCATACAGAAGTCTGAGAGTAAAGGTTCCTTCAGCCAGCTTTGCCAGAAGCTCAGGTTGTTGATCAGCAGGCATAACATCTTGGATCTTATCCATCAAGCCAGACAGGTCTCCCATGCCTGCCTAATACATTGTTAGGTAAACTAGAAAGAAGAATCACAGGTTATAAATAATACAAATGTAGTTACTTACCTAAGAGACGACTAACAAATGGTTTCACTTCAAAAACCTCAAATTCATCAATGTGTTCTCCAGTTCCAATAAATATCACTGGGCTTTTTGTAGCTGCAACCCTGGAAAAAGAGAGACAATAATTTCAAAACAAGGCTCCTCAAATTCTTCACCTGCTGACTATAATAAAAGGTATGGGTATGTTCGCCTATTTGTAAAACACACTATACAATGAAACTAAATCAGGAAAATGTATCTTATCCTATAGTAAAAAGGCTTCAAAATACAGCTGAGCAACCAATATAGCATTTTGAACTTTCGCACATATTAAACACATGCGCAGTTATCTAAACCAAGCTCCATTTTCCAGTTCAACTAGGGTGATATGTAACTTGCTAAAATGAAATACAACTCTAGCAGACTTATACGTTAAACCCACGAGGGAATGATAATGAAGGACATATGATAGGAAACAGAACCAGGAAGATTATGAAAGAAAAAGAGTACTAACGCGCTAAGGGCACCGCCTCCTTTTGCATGACCATCCATTTTCGTAACAATCACAGCACCAACAGAAGCACTTTGTTTAAATGCTTGTGCCTGATCAAATGCAGCCTGACCAATACTACCATCCATAACAAAAATCACCAGATCTGGTTTCTGCAAAAAATCACAAAGTGATGAGTGAAATTCTCGATAATTGAGGAGTAAAACGCTGTGAGACTTTTGGTGCAAATACCGTTGCTTCAGCGACTTGACGCATTTCCTCAAAGAGTGCAGCCTCTTGCTTATGGCGTCCACTTGTGTCAATGATGATGAGATCAGAGTTTTCTTTCTGAACCTTTCCAGCCCCTCAACAGCAATTTTCATGGGATCTGATTCCATGTAGCTGCAAAGAATGCAATTTTATTTAGTGTAAATTACTGAGACAAGCTTTCCACCCATAAGTAGATCTGTCAATGTAGAGAACCTTCCATAAAAAGGTATCTTCGCCTTGGTTGCATTCTGTTTCAACTGATCAAAAGCACCAGCTCTGAATGTATCGGCACAAACAAGTGATGGTTTAAATCCCTTCCGCTGATGATAATATGCGTATTTGGTACATGTAGTGGTTTTTCCAGAACCTACAGCAATATATCGTTATTCATTAACATCGAACATCAACGTTCTATTGCAACAATATAAAAGAGAACAAGATTATAAAAAGCGTGCCTAGGCGCACGCTTAAGCTCGCTTAGGCGGTGAGAGGAGGCAAAACGCTTAGCGCTTAACTACGCTTGAACGTACACTTAATTGCGCTTAGCGCAAAAATCCTTCAGCAAAGGGAAAAGGCGGAGGCCAAACGCTCAATCAGCGCCTAGCACTTAATAAAACCTTGAAAGAGAAGGAAAACGATAATGAACAAACCGCTGGTTGTTTTGACTTCTCAGAATTGAGGACTCCCTTGAGCATAATACTAATTTCTATAGTCGCTTGTCATCACAATTCACGAACTGAAGCACATAGATAGAGGAAAACTTACACCAATAGACTAACAATGTCTGCTTCTGTTGGTGCTGACTGCTAGGTGACTGGTAGTTTTCCTACACGTCCATAACTAATCTCAGGCCCTTGATATTCATTGGCACAATACTAATCACACCCTTATACAGTTGTTATTCCAATACTACGCCACATTCAATCAGGTTTGGATCATTCATACCACACTTTTACTCTGTTATCAAGATAACTGGGGAAAACATGAAACAAATAGCTCTAGGAGAACATTCACATTTGTTCTAGGTTGTCTAGTAATGTTACACGCAAACAGCTACACATATGTACAGCTAAGCAATAGTATCTAGCGATTGGAATTCAACAACAGGCGCAGAACAAAAAAACGGAGCAAGCAAGCGAGAGAGGTTGGTCAGCCAGACCGACCTTGCAACCCGACGAACATGACGACGCTGGGCTTGCCCTTCTTGGGGATGAAGGCCGGCTTCCCAGGATCCAGCATGTTGCATAGCTCGCTGAAGACGGCCTGCAGAAACAAAACAAAAAGGCATCAGCTCCCTGCCTTATTCCCCCCAGCACGCGCTCGCTGGACGATCGGATTAGCAGAAGGAGATAGGTGGGCGACCTGCTGTATAATGCGGCGCTTGTTGGTCCCGGCGGCGAGGGTCTCGAGGTTGACGATCTTCCTGATGTTGGTCTGCATGTCGCGGACCATCTTGAACTGGACGTCGGACTGCAGGAGCGCGCGCGAGATCTCGTTGAGGCACTCCCCGAGCACCTTCTCGTCGATCACCGTCGCGTTGCTCATCTGCGCGAGCGCGCGGGAGATGCTCCCGCCGAGCTGCGCGAGCACCATCTTGGCTGTCGGGGGTCTGTAAGATCCTAAACTACTCTCAGCAATTCACCACTCGATTTCACGGAATTGGATCGATTTCATTGACTCTCCTCCCAACCACCCCCGAGCCAATCCAGATACATACGGCTTTGCCGTCCGGTTCTTTCTTACGATCCAAGCCAACTCACCCTCTACCACTCGTACTGGTTAAATATACACACACACGCGCACGCTTACAAGGCCTCAGCCCACGATGTGGTCCGCGAGCCAGCCTGGCTGCTTCCTCGTCCTGTTGGGCCTCAGTCCAACAGGCACTGGGTCCGCCGTCTTGCTCCCTATGTCGCTCCGTAGGTCTTGGTCGCTGACATTCCCCGGGTCTTCAAAACCTGCTTGACCCCAAGCAGAAGCTAGCGGGAAACGCTGCTGCAAGTCCTCCAGGTCTTCCCATGTCGCCAGCGAAGCCGGAGCATCACTCCACTGAACCAAAGCTTGCACCACAGTTCGATTGTTCTTCTGGCGAACACGGCGCTGCAACACTTGTACTGGTATCTGAAAATATAGCGTCAGCTGAAGGCAACAAAGGTGAAACTTGCTGACCTGGGCCAATACAGGGCTTGAGCTGTGATACATGGAATACAGGATGAATCCGGCTGGATTTTGGCAGTTCCAGTTTATAAGCAACCTCACCGATGCGCTCCAGAATGCGGAAAGGACCAAAGAATTTGAATGCAAGTTTGTGATTGGCACGCCTTTCTACTGACACCTGAATGTAAGGCTGGAGTTTTAGGAAAACCTCATCGCCGACAGAGAAGGTACGCTCGGATCTGTTCTTGTCCGCTTGATGCTTCATGCGCTGTTGCATACGAAGCAGGTGTTGACGAACAGACGAGATGATCAAAGTGCGTTCCCTCAACCATGCTTGCACATCATCTATCATAGACGAAGCTGTCAATCCAAAGTACGTGGGATGTCAACCATAGATTACCTCAAATAGAGTTTTGCCCAACGATGAGTGCCAATTTGTGTTATACCAAAACTCGCACAAGGATAGCCACTTGACCCAATGTTGTGGATGAGCACTGATGAAACACCTCAAATAGCACTCAATGGATTGGTTAACCCGCTCTGTTTGGCCGTCGGTTTCCGGATGGTGAGCAGTACTCATTCTCAAATCTGTACCTGTAGCCTTGAACACACCTTTTCAGAATTGGCTAGTAAACACCGGATCTCGATCAGAAACAAGGGACTCTGGCATACCATGCAATTTGTACACATTGTCCACGAATACCTCAGCCACCTTGCTAGCAGTATAAGGATGTTTGAGCGGGATGAAGTGTGAATACTTGGAAAATTTGTCTACAATAACCAGGATGCAATTATAATGGCGTGAGCTTGGGAGGCCATCGATGAAGTCCATCGTGGCCATCTCCCACGGCCCTGACGGCACAGGCAGAGGCTGAAGTAAACCAGCAGGCAAGGTACGTTCGGGTTTTGCCTGCTGACATATGTGACACTACTTCACATACTCTTGAACAGCAAGTTTCATCTTGGGCCATTTGAATAAGGAAATCAATCTTCTGTAAGTCACAGGGAAGCCAGAGTGTCCACCTACCGGGCTATCATGGAAAGCCGCTATAATCTGTTGCTGAAGAATTGGATCCGCCCCAATCCATATCCTGTTCTTGTAACGGAGAAGCCCATCTCTGAATGTGTAATGGGGTTCGGACAATGGGTCCAGCGCCAACTTCTGGAGCAACACTTGCACCTGCTGATCAGCAGCATAACTGGCCACCACCTTCTCGATCCACACTGGCTGAACAGATGTAATAGCAAGGATTTCAGAACTGGTAACAGGTTTGCGTGAGAGAGCATCAGCTGCCATGTTCAGACTTCCCTTTTTATAGAGTACCTTGTACTGCAGCCCCATCATTTTGGTCAAGGCCTTCCTCTGCCAATCAGTATGTAATCGCTGGTCTGTCAGATGCGTCAAACTTTTATGGTCTGTCTTGATGATAAATTCAGCCAACTGCAAATACGGCCTCCATTGTTGCACAGCTAGGAGAATTGCTAAGTACTCCTTTTCATACACCGATAGGGTTTTGTTTCTTGGACCTAATGCCCTGCTCACAAATGCCAATGGGTGTCCTTTCTGCGAAAGAATTGCTCCTATCCCCTCATCACATGCGTCCGTCTCAATTGTGAACTGCTCCTTAAAATCTGGCAGGGCTAAGACAGGAGCTGACATTAAAGCCTGTTTTAGAGTGAGAAAAGCTGTCTCAGTGACCTCTGTCCAAACAAACGGCACTCCCTTTTTGAGCAACATAGTCAAGGGCTGACTTAGGACTGCATACTGGCGGATGTGCTTCCTGTAATAACCCGTGAACCCAAGGTATCCTCTTAGTTCCTTCAAGTTAGTTGGACGTGGCCAAGAGCGAATTGCCTCAATCTTAGACTCATCTGTTGCTACTCCTGCAGCCGAAATCACATGGCCTAAGTAAGCCACCTTCTGCTGTGCAAAAGCACACTTGCTGAGTTTGACATGCCATTTGTCCCTCTTCAAGATAACCAGGACTTGCTTCAGATGTGACAGGTGCTCCTCCAAGGTGGCACTATAAATCAGGATGTCGTCAAAAAAGACGAGGGCGAACTTGCGCAACACAGGAGCCAAGGATGCATTCATCGCATGCTGGAAAGTACCCGGGGCCCCGTTAATCCAAAAGCCATCACCTTAAATTCAAAATGACCGTTGTGCGTTTCGAAGGCTGTTTTATATTCCTCTCCCGGAGCTAATCTGATCTGGTGGTATCCGGCACGCAGGTCTAACTTGGAAAACCACCTTGCACCAGCGAGTTCGTCCAATAGCTCATCTATGACCGGCAATGGGTACTTCCGTTTGATCGTGAGAGCGTTAAGATGACGAAAGTCCACCACTACTCGCCAGGAGCTGTCCGACTTGCGCACCATCAGCACTGGTGATGCAAAGGCACTGTTACTATGGGTAATGACTCCTTGGTCGAGCATTTCCTTAATCTGACGCTCCAACTCAGTTTTAAGCTCGGGCGCCACTCTATAAGGCCTGAGTGACACGGGTCGTGCACCAGGAATGAGGGGAATTTGATGGTCGTAGCAATGCCTGGGAGGCAGCTCAGTTGGAGTGGCAAACACTTGCGCAAATTGATGTAAGATGTCCTGTACCTCTGGAAGCAAATTCTGCATTTCACACTCCCCTTCCGGCTTGATCAATTGCAACTCAAACACTGTGTTGTCAGAAGAAGAGGATCCTGCACCGTGAAGAACTAAGTACTCTTGCCCAACAGGAAGTGCAATCCACTGTTCACCCGAGTGAGTGATCATGGGGCTGTATTTTGCTAGCCAATCCAATCCCAGAATGCCATCGTAGCTTTCCAACGAAAGTACCTTGAAAGAATCACAGAATGTCTGACCATGTGTCGACCACTGCATGGCAGGCACACATTCTGTGCAAGTCAAGGTTGCACCCCCTGCAACCATAAAAACTAGTGGTTTCTGAAGCCTTTCCCTGTCAGAAAACTGAGCCGCTACCTTGTTGTCAACAAAACAAGCTGAGCTTCCCAAATCAATAAAAAACAATAGCTGTTGACCTTGAATCTGCACCAGCAGTTGCATGGAGCGAGGAGATGGTTTAGTTGGGCAGACTACAGCTGTTGAAAGGAGGAATACCTGTTAGGGTTCAGTTTCTGCCACAGAATGTCCATCAGAACTGTCCGTGAGAGTTGTCTGCATATACTCAATCATTTCCTGGACAACATGTAACTGTATAGCGTTCTTGCATTGGTGGTCCTTGCCCCACTTCTCGTCGCAAACAAAACAGAGTCCCTTGGAACGCCTGTATGCCTTCAAACTGGTCCATCTGTCATCACTTCCTCCCTTCTGGTTCTCTGCCATGCGCTTTTCTTCAACTGTTTTGGACAGCCAGCGCGTCGGTGGTGCTGGCGGAGGCAGTGGTAATGGTAGGGCATGTTGCACTGGTGGCCTTCTAGATGATGAAGGCGATGGCTGGGTGACTTGACAAGGCGATGAGCTGTCTCCCAATTCCTCGTAGAGCAGGGCCAATGTGTAAGCGGTATAAAGGTCCTTCGGCTGCTGGATCGCCACCAAGACACGAACTCCTGGTTTCAGGCCGTCAAGGAACCTAGTGGTATAGTGCACATGATCTGGTCTTGATTCATAAGCTGAGATCTGGTCCATGAGGTCCGAGAACCTCTGCACATAGTCCTCCACTGTCCCTGTCTGCTGGATATGGAATAGTCTACGCACCAACACCTGATGCTGGATCCTGTTGAAACGGGAATGAACAGCAGTAACGAATTCTTCTCAAGTGGCCTACAATTTTTGCTGAGGAACGACTCGAGCCAAGTGGCCGCGGCCCCTGTGAACTGCGAGGACGAATACGAAATCCACTGAGGTGCAGGGGTTCCCCATCGCTGGAAATACTCCTCACATCGGCGTTGCCACAGCTTGGAATTGGCTCCATCGAATGACGGAATTTCGACACGGGGACCAGAAGCAGATGCATCAGCAGGATAATGATTACAGTTGAACGGCTGGGAAAGGGGAAGTTGGCCGGAATTGTTACCTCCGACCGGAGGCGGCGCGTGCATAGCACTGGCCGTCCCCCGGTGAAACGATGCGACGCGGTGCCCATCGGGGCCGGCATTGTCTAGTCCGGGCTGCCTGCCTACAGCCGTCGGGGACTCGAACGCCATGGCGCTGGAGCTGGGTCGCACGATGCACTCCACCGCTGAGGTGAGGCCGGCGATCTCGGCTCCCAACGAGCGCCTCACGTCCTCCAGATCGCTGCTGATCGTGAGCTTGACAAACTCCAGATCCGCGCCGACTTGGCCTTGGACATCGTCGATCGTAGTGCCCAACTCCTTGATCTGCTTGTTGGTGCCGTCGACGAATTTCTTGACCGCATCCAACATCTTCTTGTAGGAGGCAAACTTCTGCTCGTAGATCTCGGTCGTCTCCGAGGTGATGAGGTCATACAGCCGCCTTGATTCGTCGGAGAGCTCCGCCATGGCTGCTGCTCGGCAACGCAGGGCGTAGCGAGTGAGACGGCCGTGGACCGGCAAATCCAGAGCGCGACCGGTTAGGCTCTGATACCAAGTGTAAGATCCTAAACTACTCTCAACAATTCACCACTCGATTTCACGGAATTGGATCGATTTCATTGACTCTCCTCCCAACCACCCTCGAGCCAATCCAGATACATACGGCACTACCGTCTGGTTCTTTCTTACGATCCAAGCCAACTCACCCTCTACCACTCCTACTGGTTAAATAGACACACACACACGCACGCTTACAAGGCCTCAGCCCACAATGTGGTCCGCGAGCCAGCTTGGCTGCTTCCTCGTCCTGTTGGGCCTCAGCCCAACAGGCACTGGGTCCGCCGTCTTGCTCCCTATGTCGCTCCATAGGTCTTGGTTGCTGACAGGGTCGGACCTCAGCGACGGGGGGTGGGGTTCCGGCGGCGGTCAGGGGCGGCGCGCGGTCGCGATCTGTGAGAGGGGATGGGAAACCGGCCGGGTGGACGATGGGGAATTTTGGATGGGGGTGGGGATTGGGGAGCACGGAATGGAAGCCGCAGCGAGCCGGGTCGGGACTCGGGTCAGGCGGTGGCGGCTCGTATCGTACTGTGACGTGTGTGGGTGTGGGCGTGTGGCTCGACAGACGCGTTCACCAATAGAAGCTAATCTCCGTTGGAGCGGCGCAGTGTTCACCAACGTGAAACACCGAGTAGCCTTGATATGGCACACTGTATCTCCGTTGTGTCTTACCACCGATGTGGCAAGGCACTTGTCACTATGTTGTCGTTGAGGTTGACAACTAGAACCTTTACAAGGATGAAGCACACTCCACAAGTTGGAGAGTCTTCACCAAATGCATCGAGCCGCCAAGACTCGATGCCCAAGGACGGGACAACTCAATTGGTGGCTCCCGGCAATGTCTTCGTAGCTCCTAAAGCTCCGAAGGACCACAACCTCTAGGGTTCCAATGAACACCAAGAGTAGCAAGCCCCCTCTCACAAATCAATGGGGAAATCAAATCGGTTTGGTGTAAGTGTAGATCTAGGTCTTCTCTCTCAAATCCCCAAAGGGCTAAGTGATTGAGTGACTAGAGAGAGATATCTAGGGATTTGAAGCTTTCAAACAATGGTGGTGTTCTTGTTCTGGTCGTGGTGCTTTCTCCAAGGTAGGAGAAGGGATATTTATACCCCTCTCCACTTACTCGCCGTTTTGAAGAGTTTTCTTCACTGTGCAGGGAAGCCGGCCTTATCGGCCAGGAGGCCGGCCCCAAGGCTGGCGTGGAATCTTCAACACTGACTGGCCAGTGATACGTGTCAAACGTATCTATAATTTTTTATGTTCATACTTGTTTTATATCAAATGCCACATTTGTTTATTATGTTTTATATCATTTTATGAATTTATTGGACTAACCTATTAATAGTGGCAAAAGTGTACAATGTTCCTGTTTTACACTTTGATGTGTAGGAATTACTTGGATATTGACAAGAGTTTAAAAAGGAAACCTTGTTGGAGTCGAATTGGACTTTCCTGAAATCTGTCTCAGAACTATTTTCGAAGATGGCCCCGTACCGACCCGAAGACTACGTCAAATCAAAAAATCTTGGTTGCGCAAGTTGTGGGAATGTTTCCGCCAATCGATCTAGACATAAAATTCGGCTCAATCCGAGTCTGTACGGCCGAGATATCCCCATTTTACTTAAACCCAAAAAATCTGATGACGGGAATTCGGGAATCTATATAAAGAGAGGAAACCTAGGTCAAAGGGCACCACGAATTTTCCTCCTCCAAGGCAGCCACCGTGAGGTGGAAACCCTCCTCCATACCAGCACCTTCTCCAAGCTTGAAGGGGGGGGGGGGGGCAAGGGCCGGCATCTCCCCTCCGGGCTGCACCTCTCCATCAAGCTCCTACTCACCATGGCCATGCGTGAGTAGTCTCCACCGGGACTGAGACTTATACAAGTAGCTATGTGATTATCTCTCTCTACCATGATGTGATCCTCGTTTTGATCATGAGCTTTGTTAGCATAATTAAATACATGATGTTTCCCTGCATGTAATGGATATGATTTTGCTCAAGTGGTGTTATCTAGTATAAGTTCAGGAGTCACCGTTGTGATCACGGTATCTCGATGACAGTGTGGGTGCCGTGTGTGACTCTAATGATAAAATCTTAGAGGGATCTTAATCATAAGTTTGTTCTTTATTATTGTTGGATTGAATAGATCATGAGGTTTCTTGATGCTTGTATTATTAAAGAAAGAGACTATTCAAGAAATAGGTTGGGGTGTTTGTTACTACTATCTTTGGATGCGGATAGTTACAGCATGAAGTGTCCATAGATGTGGAATATGAACTTTAAGGTGTGCTTTTCGTAGCCCTACGCAATTCTCATCCTATTTGATCCACGAAAGAATGATCTCCAAGTAACGTCTACCATGCATGTGTTTTTGTGGGAACTATCATGTGTTTAATTATGTTAATGATGTTGAGAGTAGTCACTAGTGAAAGTATGAAGCCTAGGCCTTGTTTCCAAACATTGATACATCGTTTTTAGTCACTTTTCTCACTTGTTTGCTTGCTGTCATTTTTATTACAGAATTACAAAATCACCTTTTACCATCCATATCACTTGCATTTTACTATCTATTCGCCGAACTAGTGCACCTATACAATTAGCCATTGTATTAGGTGTGTTGGGGACATAAGAGACTTTTTGTATCTTAATTGCAGGTTTGCTTGAGAGAGGATACATTCACCTTACACCTCCCTGAGATCGATAAACCTTGGGTTACTCACTTAAGAGAAATTTTCCGCTGTCCTACAAGCCTTTGCGCTTGGAGGCCCAACAAGTCTACAAGAATAGAAGCGTTTAGTAGATATCATCCAGCCTTGACCCCGGCCGAGGCCGGCCAAGCTAGCACAGGAGGCCGACAGGCAGCCCGAAGCCGCCGGCCTGGAGCCCGACCGAGGCCGGCCTAGCCAGCGCAGGAAGCCGGCAGGCAGCCCGAAGCCGCCGGCCTTGACCCCGGCCGAGGCTAGCCTAGCCTGCAGGCCGGCATGATGGCCGAAGCCGCCGGCCTTGACCCCGGCCTTGCCGGCTATGGAGGCCGTCCAGACAGGGTTTGATGCCCGATGACAATTTGGCTATCCTTTTGACGACTTTCGAAGACTTTTTGGTGTGAGGCATATTTAACTAAATATATTCAAAGCCTGCAACACTTAGCACCATATTAAATTATCACTAGTGTTGTTAACTAACACACAAAACATAAGGGATTATGAAATGTTCTTTCAGCTTGGAATGCTACTATTTTTTTATAAAGTGTTCCCAAGTTATCTATGTAATGTTATTTACAAAAGTTTCATATTGGACCTTTCATTGGTCTTGTTTGCAGAAATCAAACGTTCGACAACTTCAAGTTGTCGTGGCGTAGTTGATGTCTAGAGTTGTCATTGTAGTTTTCAATGCTTTCCTGGGTGGGCATCGATGAGGAGGAGAATTGGAGTTGGATAGCTCAAGATGGTTGTCTTGGTTCTGTTGAAGAAGTGGATGTTGTGTGCATGTCTAATATCCTTCGCAGTAAAACTTACCTCTCGTAAACGACGAAAGCTGCTAGACGATGACATTACAAAGAAAAAACGAGGGAAGGGGATAACCACACCACCGCGGATAAACAGGAACACTTGACTCTCGCGAACCTAATATGTCGTTGCTAAAATAGAAGCATGACACTCGTGGCATTGTCATCGTCCTGGCATTCTCCGCTCACTAAGGGCTTCCGCTGGTATTAAGAACCCCCAACACCATCTACCCTGGCCAACATCGAGATCCGGTGAGCCAAACTCATGGGCTCTGTATTCAGGTCTAGAGCTAGGTCTGGCGGAGCAGCCCTCACGAAGCAGCCTTCGTTTGTCGTCTCCTTCCTGCATGCACGACTGAGGGAGCAGGAAACATGCACCACGGTCCTCTCCACCCGGGGCCGCCACTCTGTTGTTCCAAAGCCCTCCATGCGAGGTAAAGCAGCAAGGTCTCCGCCGCCACCTCCATCAGCATCGCAGCTTGCCCAGGAGCACCTCTGACGCCGGCGAGGAGGGGAAGAGGAGAGGGAGGGGGAGGAGCATGTCAAATTATGAATAAGAGGTTTCGTCTCCCTAAGGTGACTCAGGGGGCTAGGGTTTTCGCCCCCCGAGTCACCTCAGGGAGACGACACCTCTTATTCATAATTTGACATGCTCCTCCCCCTCCCTCTCCTCTTCCCCTCCTCGTCGGCGTCAGAGGTGCTCCCGGGCAAGCTGCGATGCTGATGGATGTGGCCCCCCCGAGTCACCTCAGGGAGACGACACCTCTTATTCATAATTTGACATGCCTTACGAATCCGTTTACATGCAAAGATTTTGAAAGCGAGGGCGTTGGAACCTAGGTCCACTCTTTTTAGAACAAATTCCCATGGAAATTGGACTAGTATTTTTTTCCCACAAAAACATTTCGATGCACTATCTGATGAAGGAAAGGTTTGTCTTTTTGTTGCAAAGAAAAATGAACAAATGAGACTAAAACACTCAATACGCCAACCAGGTTCTCTTGATATTGAGCTTGATCAATTCCTTGAGA
The DNA here is from genome assembly GCA_012064385.1 of Puccinellia tenuiflora. NCBI lineage: Eukaryota > Viridiplantae > Streptophyta > Magnoliopsida > Poales > Poaceae > Puccinellia > Puccinellia tenuiflora. The sequence continues at coordinate 360,622 of QRDG01000334.1, forward strand.
GTGCGATTGAGATTGGCTGACTTTATCTCTACTAATGGGTGACTTTGAGTCACCTACATGAAGATCCCACGGGCCTGTGTAAGGGGCTTAAAGTCAGGTGACTTTGTGGCTGGTAAAGTCAGTCAATCCTTGCCCTCAAGAGTGGTGCTCCTTCATGCTCTCTATCCTGTCAAAGGATGAATTATATTTGGCGATCGATTTATGGGGCGTGACATGTATGGAAGGAGCGTGTCGAAGGGTCTTTCAACTTTGTTCCTCAGTGAAGCTCGGCTTCTCGGTTGATCAAAGACGACCTCCTAATCCTAGGTTCCTATCTTTTGGATGATCCTAGGTTCCTATCTCCTGGAGAGATGTTTCTGATGTATCTCTTGTACCGGCTGTGTCCTGTTAGGGCATGTACAATGCAAGATGATTATAGAGGTGATTAGAAAAATAAATCGGTTTATGATTATTATACAAGATAAATATTTCACTAGGTACGTGGGCTATAAAAATAAGCACCGGTGCTTACATAAATTCTTGATTTATTTTTGTAAACACCTCCCTAACCACCTTGCATTGTATGACCATAGTGGCGAGTAGTCTTATGTTTCTTGTTTACTTGTTCTTTTTTTCAGATGTATTGGCCAGCTTCTCTCTGTTTGCAACTGATTTTCTACTCTTTCCTCTTAAGTCAAATCGGCAGAACAACTGACTAATTATTGCCAAAAAACAAAGTCCACGTTCGGAAAGGACATATTCGAAAGATAACTACTCCCTCCAATCCATAAAAAGTGTCACCCATTTAGTATAAAGTTTATACTAACTTAGTACAAAATGAGCAACACTTTCTACGGATCGAAGGGAGTAGATAAGACGAACTCAACTTTGGTCCATCCAAGGAACACCTAGATGATATGGGAACTGCAGAGGTAGACACAAAAAAAATCCAAAAAAGGAAAAACTTTGTAAATTTTGTTTTAGGCGCGACCTATCCTGGCTCCTCTCAGGTCATCCCGCTCGGGATCACTGTTGCTTGCACGCCGTCACCTCCGGGTCCTCCTCGCCCGCCTCCGCCTGATCCGACGCGAGCGCGGTGGCAGAAACGACGAGGAGGAGTAGGAGTACCGCGGCGGCGAGGGGCACGACACCTCTCATCGTCACGGACTACGGGGTGCAACGTACGCGAACCAAGTGGTGCACGCGAGTGAGAGGGTGAGTGATTGTGGGCGATGAGGCCATCGATCCATCGGCTTGTACGTGCTGTGTGACACACGTGGCGGCTGCTTGACCACGTGTACGGGTACTGGGGTGCCACGGCAGCACCGCTTAGGCTGGATCGGTCGGGGTGCATGCGTGGTGTGTCTACGTGCAAATGGTTAGCTTACGCGCTGACCTCTTTTTAGGTTTCCGGCCGAACAACCATGAAAACAGAATTTTCCTTTCCAAACTTACCATTTTAGTACTGTGGCTACATGGCTAATTGGCTATGTGTGGTCTAGCCTAGCACGGCCTTGCCAATATACGTGTCAGAGGCTCAACCCAAAGTTTGTAGAAGGATAGAGAGAGATTGGTGGAATCGTTGTTTATTGCTTGAGCCTCATGGGCATATATATAGGAGTACAATGATCTATTTGGGGTACAAAGCAAGGTAGAATAGAATCCTACTCTAACTCATATTTCCTAAATAAACATTATACTCAACATCCCCCGCAGTCACAACGTAGCGACGCAGACGATGAGACTAGAGAAGAATTCGAAGGTGGAGCCGACGGACATCCCCACCACAGTCGTAGCGGTCGACGCAACGTAGAAGTTGTGGCTGGAGTGGAAGCCGGTGAGGTTCCCAAGCAGGCGCCCTTTGTGCCGATGTCGAAGGAGCCGAGAGCGTAGGGTGGTGAGGCCGTAGTCGAGGTAGTCGTGCGGTGGGGGGGGGGGGGGGGGGGCGCCGTGGACGATGTCGAGTCGGGGTTGCCGGTGTCGAGGGAGCCGTCAAGAGCCGCGGGCGCAGTGGTGCGCCGAGTGGATGATGACGTGGACGAAGGCACTCGTCGGTGTTGCCATCACCGGGTATGCGGAGACGGGGAACCAGTACGAGCTGGATGCCCCATGTCGGAGGGGCCAGCAGAGGAGGACTCGACGACGGTTGCGGCGCCAATTAGCATGGGGTAAAAGGTGCTGATGTCACCCGCGGTTGTCGGAGTAGATGAAGTGGTTGGGGAAGATGACGGCGACGCTGGCGAGTAGCTGGTGCTAGACGAAGATGAAGAGGCGGTCGGCGACAGAGGCATCCCGTGGTGGAAGGGGGCCACGTCAGTCACCGGTAGGA
>QRDG01000334.1:365568-573527 GCA_012064385.1 Puccinellia tenuiflora
ATGATCTTGGTAGGGCTTTTATTTTACCGGTCTCATGATGTTAGTTGAGATACCGGGTTATAGGATAGATAGCCGTACTATCAAGAGGGGCTCTCGACCGAGTATCGTGATCGTATCGTTCGTGGAGAGCTCAAACATTTGCATCCTTGCATCCTTACAATCATCTTTATTGGTTCTTATTTGGCTCTTATCGTAGTGTGGTCTTGGTGCTTGTCGTGCTTGTCATGACAAGGCTAAGTTCATCGAAAACCGTTTTCATATGCGTCTTATTTTGCATTTTCGGTTTTGGAGATTTTGCCGGTTCTTCCGTGTGGAACGTTTCACCCTTCCAACCCTCCGCACAATATCCTTTGCTTTGAGAATTGAGATTGTGGTTTATTTGTCGTCTTTCGCTCCAAAACGCGTTGCTTTATTATGTGCCATTTTTAGTGCGGATACAATTAGCGGAGCCAACAAAAAACCACTATAAATACTACCAATCCAAGGTGTTGCCTATTAATTGTGAATTTTGCTAGGTATATGCTATTATCTTGTTGTTATTTACTCCGAAATGCTTTGATGTACTCTATTAATTTACGAATACAGATACGATTAGCTGTTGACGCTATGATCCGATGATCCGGATACAGTTAGATGGAATAACCAACGCCAATACAACGCAACTATTTCTAAAAAAAATGCCTATAAAGTGCTAACTTTTTCGATTACCGGCTATTTACTTATCATGATCTTTTTCTATGGAAGGCCTTTTTTTTATCCGGTGTGTCCTCATGATTGTAGATACAGTTAGCCGAAACAAACTAAACCAATTAACTAGAACCGTAGAGCCAATATAATATGACATTTTTCATAGAAGAGTGGTGCAACCAGTGGCGGATGTAGGATTTAACCGCGGGGGATGCCATCTTAAATATACATGTAATACACATAAAATTAGATTAATTGATGTTAAATTTTAAAAAGAAATCTTCACCCATGACACCCTCGCTGGATCCGTCCTTGGGTGCAACATTACTGAAACTGCGAGTACATGGGCTCAAACTAGGTGGGTCAAGAGGCATCAGCCCTCCCACTGCTAGGATATGCCTTAGTCTGCAAATAATTCATGATATTTTGATGAAAATAATCGTGTGTTCATGTCTTCATAAAAAATATGAACAAACGGATGCATGCTTTTCCATTTGAAGGATTTTCTGATTTGAGCTACAGTACTACAGTGCTCTGATCCGTGCCGTCCGTCGACGATCCAATGGCCCGCGGGAGGCGTCCGTGATCGATTTGCAGAAACACCCCTTACAAAACCGAAAATAGAACCCGCAGACCTTCGCTTTTCCGAAGGCAGGGACCCAAACGAAAATTGCGGAAACATCATGGGCCTTTGTGCAAAAACTTTCACACATCCCCTCCCTCCCCTTCCTCTCTCCCTCACGCGCGACACGGAGGTCGCCGGCGCCGGCGCCGCGTGCCCCCGCCGCAGGGCGCCTCCCCGCTCAGATCGACGGATGCGGAGCGCTCCGCCGCCGTCTCCTCCACTTCCTCGCCGCAGATCGGGCGCCGAGAAGCCGCAGCCGGGTCGGATTTTTCGCCGCCGCGCATTGGTCGCCGGAGCGGCGCCGTCTCCACCCGCGTCGCCAGGGGCCTCGACCCCGCCCGCCTCGCCCCGCACGACCGCGACGTGCTCCACCTCTGCGCCCGCCTCTGGGACCCCGCCAACGCCGCCACCTCGCCCTTCACCGCCGGCTCCGGATCCTCCTCCGGGAACAAGCGCCGCCGCACCAACCCGCAGGGAGGCGCCCTCTCGCTCGAGATGCCTGCCCCCTCCGGGGACAGCTACAATGGGGTTAGTTCCTCCACCCCGGGCGCCGGCGCCTTCCTGGATGAGAACGGTGAGGATGCGATGTATCTCGAGCAGGAAAGCGGGCACCTTTACTTCGTCAAAGGTGCTGCTCTTTCAGCCGACTGCAGCCTTGATGGGCTTGCGATGGAGCAGGCTGAGATCGTCGCTCCTTTCACCAACAACGTTGCCCCAGGCGAGGGAGTCGTCGTCACTGATGTCCCAAATATTATTGGGAACAACCTGGTTGTTGACAATGAGAATGGAAGCTGCAAGGTAATGCCACCACAAAGCAGTGAGCATCGCGTGGCAAGTGCCGTGCTGGATATTTTTGAGGAGTGTTTGAGAGAGGCAAAGGCTGATGGAACCATCTGCGATGCAAACGCTGAGGAAAGCGAGCTTGCCAGGCGGTAGAGGCAGCAGAGGATTGATGAGCTTGATGTGTTGAGCCGAAGGCTCAGGTTGCTCATTGAGGATGCAACCACGGAGTTCAGTTAAATGGATATCAGTGGCTAAACATGGGATTCACAATCAGTAATGTAATCCTATATTCAAAGTGGCTCCATGATTTTGTTTTCCTGTGTTGTGAAATATAACTTGGAGTCGGTGTGCAAATATTTTTCAGATCCGAGCATTGAGATTTAGTGTGGTTTTCTTGCTATCATGGATTTCACTATAAGGCAGGTAAAATTTCCAACTTCTTCACCATTTTTTTTTCTTTCAAGCTGCATTAGTGGTTCAGATTTGAATTTGCAAACCTTCCCTTCAGTTGTAGTTATTGATCTGGACATTGGATTGTTGTTGGCGCAATCTTCTGATATGTTGACTTAATAAGTACAAACCGGCTGTTTACTGGACAGAGGTAGTACCATTTCCCCCCTAAATTTATAGGCATTGCTCCAGGGCACCTAAATAGGATGAAGGTCATAATGCATATATCTTGGGGAAAGCTTTCGGACTGGTGGAGAAAATGTTATTTATTAACACGATTCGAAAAGTTGGGATTCCATGTCAAAAAAATATGTAGTTTCATCATTTGCTTATTCATCATATGTTTTTATCTCAGATTTCATATACGGGACAAATTTGGTTTTCGATAATCGTTTGTCTCATAACTTCTTCTGCCCACTGAAGTTGTACTAATCTTCTGCACCGACCATGACTGTTGAAATGAGTTTGGTGACCTTCTCTGAATTTTTTTTGGATGATCTGTAGCCCCTCAGAGTGGCAGTACAATGACAGTGTTCATGTTGTAATATTTTCATGGTATATTGATGCAACGTCAGTTGGAAGCTGCAGAAGAATAATTGTTGTCCTTACAAAGCCAAAGTAGCTGCAAAAATTACTTGCAAGCAGGAATGATGGATAGTTTTCATCCATTGTTAGGTACGTGTGTATTACAGGTTTAATGCATGCAATAATTCAGTTGTTCAAGAATGAATTTACACTTTCCAGTTGATGTATCAAAGAACTCTCAGCCCAAGCAAGACCCAAATGCTGATATTAAATTTGTTTCAGGTGATTTCCCTGTTCTGGATCACCACTGGAGAGGGTCACACTGAAATCCGTGGGGGGTACCACACAAACTTCTTCCTCAAACTTCCCTAGCAAAGTTGTATATCTTGCTCAAATTATTATTTCCAGATGTTGTAATGAGTTGTTGCGTGATAATGCTGATTGGTCTCATTTTAGGCTTGATTTGTATTATAGGATGGAGTGCACGTTCGAAAAAAATGGCGGACAAATCCTACCCTGAAATGTACGTGGTGCTGGAGGAGGAGAGCCTGTACATGGTGCTAAAACCTCAAATAGGCATTTTGCTTTAGTAGCTGGACAACTACCTACATGGCTACATTCCAGTTCATCATTTCTAGCTACCGAGGATAATTGTTGGGTTCAATTACGCCATTTTTTCCATGCTTATAGAAGTCAATAGCTGTTGCTCATCTTCTCCTACCCACTTTGTCCATGCAATTTGATGTTGCCGAGCATGAGTGTAAGACAAATGTCAACTTGAAAGGTCCAAATATTCATGGAATCTAGAATCTCTAGATCTTTGTCTCATTGAAAGTGATATGTTAGAAGAACATGGGTTTATTTTGCTTGGAGTACGAAGTTGTCTTATAGGTTCAGTTGAAATGGCTATCATGACAGCATTTGTTTCTGCATAACTAACAACTTTTTGGGTTTGCGCATCATGTTGTTTTACTAAAAAAAATACTTTGTCTTTTCTTTTCTAGAGCTATGAATGTTTGGTCAGCTAAATGATACATGTGTTCATTCTCATTATTTAGTTCTAAATTGAAATGTTTACGCATCCAGGCTGCTGGTCGATGTATCCAGACTCGCGACCTCTCAATACAGCCAGGCCCGTCAGGCTCATCGCTACATCCCATATCTACATTTTGCAGAACAGATCGCCCATGGCTTCGACAAGTACATTTGAGCTTGATGATCCGTCGAGCTAAATACCTAGGTATGCTATATCTTTCTGAGTACAATTATCTTACCTAAGCTTTCCGATCCGTTGAGCTAAATACCTATGTATGCTGCATCTGGAGTTTATTTCGTTTCACAATGAGCATTGGGAAGTAAATTTACCTGCCGAAGAAGTGCCACCTGAGCTTCCAGAGCCACCATCTTTGCACGAGATGGAATGCAGGAAAAGGATTGGATGTCCATGGTTGCAGTGATAGCGACGCATGCATGGTTACTTTCTGTTGCATCTTTGACATTTTTTCAGTGTATTGGATTCACACCATTCTGAATTTCTTTGTTGTTCTCTTGCGGAGAGTCCACTGGATAAGTGGATATTTTACTACTTTCATATAGTGTCATGTGAGTCCACTAATATGGTGAAATATATTGATATTGTAGAAGTCTCATGATAAGATAGTTACGTCCTATAGTATATGTTGTCATGTAATGTGGGTGATTGCAGCAAATTCATGGAATTTTGGGAAAATATGGTCTCTTAATTTTGATAGATGAAAAAAGCTCTATTTTCTTTTGGATCTTATCTTACCGTTTTGATGCATTTTTCCTAGCTAATTTAAATGCTCTTATGTATCTTTAGTTCACATTCTCGCAGGCTTTAAATTTGTGAATGGATATGGCTAACAACCAGTTCTGAATTTTATTGGTGCAGCAATGGAGCTTCAAGTTTGTGGTTCAGTATACCATGGCAAGTTCTTGGTTCAATATACTTGGAGATAATCTGGGTCATGTACCAGTCCAGTGACGCTTGGCTCTGCAGATTATCAAGTACAGTATACTGCCGCATATCAGCTTCTTAAATTTATGTTGCAGCCAGCCTCATGAAAGGCTTTCTATCAAACTTTGCCATGCTGGATTGCTGAACCTCAAGGGCCCGATATGACTTACGTTTCAGTTCGCCGATGGCCAAGGGATTCTCCTGAACGTGAACACTCAGAACCAGATCAAGGCACGTTCTATCCCCCCAGACATTTTTCATGGTCAATTCAGTAAACGAGGTTTCTTTTGCATGCGTTGTTAATTCCGAAAAGCATTAATTGTATGCAGGTCTGGGACATTGACACAAAGAAGCTGTGCTATCTGCATCCTTTTGAGAAGCAGATAATCGCATTCAGCGTGCTACACAAGAGTTTCCACATGTAAAGTGATGGTTACCGAGTGCTTAACTATGGTCATGGACCCTGAAAGTTTTATTGTGTGCTGATGAAAAAATCTTATGTTGTGCAGATATGTAGGAGACAGTTTTGGAAATATGTCGTTGTTAAAGCTTGACTTGGATCAGAGATGTCTGGTTGACATGCCATACTGCATTCCTTTTTCTGAATCTTATGGTAGGCTGTGTTGTTTATATGTATATGTTGCATACTCAAAGGAAATGTTGCATTTGTATTAGGGGTTGTTATTCCATACTGCATTCCTGGACTCAGTTTAATTTGTTATTGAAGGTTCCACAGCAAATGTTGGTAATGAGGTAGAGGTTGCATTTGTATCACCACAGCCTTCTGCTGAATATAACAGGTTTGTCTCATATCCTTACCACCAGTTGGCATGAATAATTACATTTTCTGAGCCATGTCGTGTGCATACGATCTTTCACAGTTCATTCGTTAATGCCACTCTCTGCATGAATATGTCATTAAAGTACACTCTTCCTCTCAGGTTGCTCGAGTTCGCCCTCGACGCCGCCTGCTCCTTCTTCGACGCCCAGGTGGGTACCCAACCCAAGCAGGCTCCACAAATTTCCGGTTTCCCTCCCGCCTCTATAAATAATTAGTAAAATATGCTTGTGCTGTGATTATACTTAGTCATGGTGCGATGATCCCAAACTATCGTGTAAAATTTCTGCAACTATTAGAATTGGAGTATGCTAAGTTTATCCGATGTTTAATGGAAACTAGCTGATGGCATGGTGCGCAAATGCCAAATTGGGGTCAATGGCTCTGATCCCCAATATACAGAGTGGTTATTTCCTTGGTATCAGCTGGATCAAAAAATTATCACTTATTGTTGCAGCTTTTGTCCCCTGCCTGACTACCTCAGTTCGGAGGTCTATTTTTCTTCTTTTCTTTTTCCCCTTCGGCTGACCTCCTATAAGGAAAGTATCATATGGAGCAATGAAAAAAGAAAATGCTGCTAGAATATTAGGCTAGCTTACCTCCTGAAATTGCTCATTCATTTACCTCCTGCAAGCCGTCGTGGTAGGAATTCGGTCTCACGCAGTCGTGGATGACCACGCCGTCAGTCACGACATGTAGTCGCCCCTGAACCAAACCATTCAGCAGCCTGCCACATGAGCAAATAAGAGTACTATGTTTTGTTCATTGTTTTAATTGATAATCACGAAATCTTTTTAGGTGCCGACTTAGCCTCTTGAACTGCCAGTGGGTATACGAGGAGACTGAGACATTAGTTGATTTTATCACAACATGATCCCATCTGTTCTGCTACTCTTGGTCTTTTGGCATTCACTATCCTATATATACGCCACTGTCAATTGAAGTCTCCTTGCCTCTACTTCAGTGTGATAGTACTGCTCCACCTCAAGTCCACCACACCTCGCTGGTTCTCTCGCTTCTTTTGTATCCTCTATCCATCTCCCGGTAAAACAGATTTGGCAGCTACGCTTTCTGTCTGGGATTTGTATGAACTTTAGCCAAAAAATATGAGGTCTGTGGGAGGCTTGCTCTCTCTCTAAACGTGTGTGTATGTGCATACCCATTTTCCTCTGCTGCTCCAGAATTTCCGATTGTTAGCTGTTTGAATTTCCTTTTCTTGATAATTTATTACATGGTATTGCTACTATTGGCTGTTCATTTCATATCCACCGGAATGGTTGATTCGATACTCTTTTTGTTACATGTATACACTTAACAGGTTACTCCACAAGGTAAATCAATACATTTCTCACGGGTTGGCGTTCCACATCCACAACACAAAATGGAGTACCATGAAGTTAGCGTGATACAGTATGATTCTCAGGAAATTTGGGGAGGATGAATTCATCTACCGTTGAAGGTTGCATGAGCTTCCTTCACTCGATTATTACTGCGGAAAATACCGGCAGCTTGAGTTAGAGATATCAGAATTTAAAATATTACAGCCACACTTTTTTTTCTTCACCTCTATTCACTTAGTATTGACTTTCAGCTTGCCATTTTATCTCCTGCAACTCCTTTTTTTAGTAATTGTTCCCCCAATCAGTTTCCACTTATTTCTTTGCATATATGTATGAGAATAATATCATAACATTAGTTGTATGATGAGAAATTCTCATTCAGCCCTGTATTAATTTATTGTGTTAGTCTCTTATATAGTTGCTGCTCCTTTTTCATGTATTTTCATACATATTTGATATTTCTATATTAATACATTTAGCAAGATTTGACAACAAGAAACACGAGCTGTTTCATTAAATAAAATGTAGTTGTTTCAAGTTTCAACACCAACATGTATGGAGTCATTCCATGTAATGTTATCATTTAGCTTTGATGTGATTTATGTCAAAGTTTTATAGAAAACGTCCGCTGCAGTAGGAAACTACCGTGATATGGGTTTCATTTGTAAATTGCAGCCATCTGTTAGAGAAACATCAGGGGAAATAAAATGGTGGATGCAGTTGGACCGCACAGTGTCATGTCCAGAGGACAAACATAGGCGCGGCATGATTCTCGACCCCATAGACACTTTTGACACAAATTTTTAAACGTAGTTTCCCAACGGTAATTTTGTATGTCACTTTTCTATTGAGAACAAATTTTCGACTGTAATTTGCAAACACACAAAAAACACTAGCTATTTACGCCGTCTGATTGATTTCCATATTTGAATGTTCGAAATTTTTTGAATTCCTTTCGAATCTAACCATTTAGAAAAAACATACACATAATTAAAATGTGGAAAACTTCCCAACTCTACCAATTTTTGAAATTTGAACAACTTACAAATACAAACTTTCCTTCGACTTCCAACAAACTTAAATCCAAAAAAATATTTGAACGCGGGCATTTACAAATTTAAATTCTTTACACCACGGTAATTACAGATACGACCAAAAAAAAAAGCATGACTACAAAAAAAAAATAAACATTTGCTATTTATAACATTAAATCAGAAAAAACTAAAATAACTTCCACTAAATATGTAACTCAGATGCAATTCCTCAAATTACATATTGACTTTACTAAATGCTTGCCTGCAATTATTAAAATTAAAACTTGCCTACAATTACTAAAATGCCATTTTCTTCAAATATGAGGTTTGTTCCAAACATTGCTTTTAGTGGTATTTCGACCCCGTTTAAACTAATATCCATCTTCTAGGGTTTAAAATTGAACTCCCTAATATATCATGTTACACATGTTTGTATGCGCACTGCATTATACCATGTGTTGATTATTTGCTTCCTTTGCAATGTTGGTTTTTATTCATAACACGTTAATCCAAAGTGAATTACAACATTACCAAATACGGATACTTGATCATTTATTTATGTCGAATTCATGCATGATTGAAAAACTTAAAATTAGTTTTGCCTACAATTACTACAATGCCACTTTTCTGAATTACGATGTTTCTTCCAAATATTGCTTTTAGTGGTATTTGGACCCCATTTAAATTACTATCCATTCCGTAGAGGTTAAAATGAATTTCTTAATTTATCATGCCACATATGATGGAAAATGCAAACTATATACCAAAATGTTCAGCAAAAATATTTTTAACTAATTGTGTCTAATTCATGCATATTTAACGACGTCACAATGGGCCCGGCCTGTCAGTGTTTCTTTTGTATGGATTTGAGTTAAACAGGAAAACTCCCAAATATAGAATTCAAATGAATATATGTGCACTTCCATTCATTATGACTCACATTAAAATTAATAAAAAACAGATTTTAAAACATTCCAAACTGCTTAAAAATTTGAAATATTCTACACTATGTGAACAAAACATTCAATTTGCCCATAATCTAAAAAAAACAGTTGCTCCAAATATATGCATAAATATATGTAGTTGAATTTACAAACAAACTCTCTAATTATGAAATTCAGTTGAATAAATGTGCTTTCGTACTCATTATGGACTTAAATTACAAATTGACAAACAAGCAATTTTTTTAACATTCTAATTAGCTTAAAAACTTGACATGCTCTTACATGTGTGGAACTTTTTTTTTCTTTTGACAAATAATTTCAGAAAACATCACAATCCCGACGTGTCGGCCTACCCTACTTAATCAAATTAGAATAAATTTGAAATTGTTAACTTTTCCTTCTTAATTTCGATACATTCAAAACTAAACAATTTCCGAATGTGCAAACCTTCAAATTTGAATTTTCCCACAACCGTGTTAAAAAAAATATGACAAGCATGTGAGCATTAACATTAAAAAAATCACTATTTATGCCATAAAACCGAAATTCAAGTTTTAAAACTTTAAAATTTTCAATAGCTTCCAAATCTGAGCATTTAAAAAAAAACATGCGAACAACTTCCCACTTCCACCAACTTTTGAAATTCAAACAAAGTATACATCGATATCTCTGAATATATCCGTTCGGAAATTACTACAAATATATCAAAACAATCCTAAAATTACATGCAAAATACTAATGCTGAATTTTTTTCCCAAATATTCATTTTTTCTTCATTCAGATTTAATTCAATTGCATTTCTTCTAATTCCAACTAAATATTGACGCCGAAATACAAACATGATTGACCATTACAAAATACTACATATTTGAATATTCTACAAAATATATAAAAAATACTCAAGAATAAATACTACCTGTTCATTACAAAATAAAAAACATGTTTGCAAACACGAATTTTGCCAACATTTGGGCGAATAATCAAACATGATCGACCATTACAAACTACTACATATTTAAACATTCTACAAAATATTTCAAAAATGCTCACAAAAAAAATGCTACCTATCTACAACAAAATAAAAAACTTTGGTGAACAACAAATATACATTGTACAAAAAAAAATCACCAAGGGCGTGGCGTGACGCCACGCCAAAATTCAACTAGTCTTCACCTAAAAGTCGTGAAATATCAGCACATCTGACTAACTCATCGGTAGCTTTTTTTTGTGTGTGTTCTAACACCTAACTCAATACAGAACCTAATTCTCCTCTTTACCCTAAGATCGAAAAGTAGAACTCACGCGCTAAGTATTATAATGCAGCAAAAGGCTTCGAGTTCAGACTTTAAATGTCAACTCTGGGTTTCAGATTCCACAAAAGCTTTTTCGGTTCAACAAAAACCAAAAGAATGGAATGATTCAACAAATTCACAAAAGCTATACCTGTGAATTTGATCGACATAGATGTCAGCTCCAGAGAAACTTAAATAAAATAAGGAGTTGGGGAAATATTTAGAGTTCTACTACATATAGCAAATTCTATAACGCGACACGCACACCACAGCCTATGCCAGAAGAACTACCTAGAGTTACCAGACTAATCCCCACCCATGCCCATGCCACTGAGCATTTTGCTCATGTCCTTGCCGCCCATTTGCTTCATGAGAGCCTGCAGGCCACCCATGCCACCCATCTGCTTCAGCACTTGTGGCGGGAGGGCCTTGGTCATCTGCTGGATGTTCAGGTTCTGGGACAGATCACTCATCTTTCCGTTCTTCGGCATCTTCAGTCCCTTCATCTTGCTCCACATCTTGGCCAGCCGCTTGTACTCTTCCAGCATGTCCATCACGTCCCTCACTTGCCTGCCAGACCCTCGAGCGATCCGGATGATTCGCGACTCGGTCATCAGCTTTGGGTTTGTACTGTCAAGCTCTACAAAGTAGACGAGGGGCAAGATAAGTTTCAGAATATCTTTTGTTTCACAAAGAAGAAAGCCTTAGACTAAAGCTTACCTGCATCTGTCATGGAATCCATAATCGTCATGTACCGCTTAATCTTTGCTTGGCCCTCCTTCTCGTGTCCTTTTGGCATCAACTCAGAACTGAATCCAGGCAACATAGAAAAGACCTACAAGATGAAATTAGGCAAAGCGTGCTTAAAAAATGCTACCTCAGAAGTATAACTAGTTGAAATCTCGCTTACGTTGTTGGATAATTTCATATGAATAACAGTCACATACTATAATAAACAGTCAACATACTGTAACATGTGCAATTTAATCAGATGCTAACATATTAAAGTACTGAAAAATAGTTCACCTGGCCAATAGGACCCATTTTCAGAAGATTCTGGAACTGCTCATACAGAAGTCTGAGAGTAAAGGTTCCTTCAGCCAGCTTTGCCAGAAGCTCAGGTTGTTGATCAGCAGGCATAACATCTTGGATCTTATCCATCAAGCCAGACAGGTCTCCCATGCCTGCCAAATACATTGTTAGGTAAACTAGAAAGAAGAATCACAGGTTATAAATAATACAAATGTAGTTACTTACCTAAGAGACGACTAACAAATGGTTTCACTTCAAAAACCTCAAATTCATCAATGTGTTCTCCAGTTCCAATAAATATCACTGGGCTTTTTGTAGCTGCAACCCTGGAAAAAGAGAGACAATAATTTCAAAACAAGGCTCCTCAAATTCTTCACCTGCTGACTATAATAAAAGGTATGGGTATGTTCGCCTATTTGTAAAACACACTATACAATGAAACTAAATCAGGAAAATGTATCTTATCCTATAGTAAAAAGGCTTCAAAATACAGCTGAGCAACAATAGCATTTTGAACTTTCGCACATATTAAACACATGCGCAGTTATCTAAACCAAGCTCCATTTTCCAGTTCAACTAGGGTGATATGTAACTTGCTAAAATGAAATACAACTCTAGCAGACTTATACGTTAAACCCACGAGAGAATGATAATGAAGGACATATGATAGGAAACAGAACCAGGAAGATTATGAAAGAAAAAGAGTACTAACGCGCTAAGGGCACCGCCTCCTTTTGCATGACCATCCATTTTCGTAACAATCACAGCACCAACAGAAGCACTTTGTTTAAATGCTTGTGCCTGATCAAATGCAGCCTGACCAATACTACCATCCATAACAAAAATCACCAGATCTGGTTTCTGCAAAAAATCACAAAGTGATGAGTGAAATTCTCGATAATTGAGGAGTAAAACGCTGTGAGACTTTTGGTGCAAATACCGTTGCTTCAGCGACTTGACGCATTTCCTCAAAGAGTGCAGCCTCTTGCTTATGGCGTCCACTTGTGTCAATGATGATGAGATCAGAGTTTTCTTTTCTGAACCTTTCCAGCCCCTCAACAGCAATTTTCATGGGATCTGATTCCATGTAGCTGCAAAGAATGCAATTTTATTTAGTGTAAATTACTGAGACAAGCTTTCCACCCATAAGTAGATCTGTCAATGTAGAGAACCTTCCATAAAAAGGTATCTTCGCCTTGGTTGCATTCTGTTTCAACTGATCAAAAGCACCAGCTCTGAATGTATCGGCACAAACAAGTGATGGTTTAAATCCCTTCCGCTGATGATAATATGCGTATTTGGTACATGTAGTGGTTTTTCCAGAACCTACAGCAATATATCGTTATTCATTAACATCGAACATCAACGTTCTATTGCAACAATATAAAAGAGAACAAGATTATAAAAAGCGTGCCTAGGCGCACGCTTAAGCTCGCTTAGGCGGTGAGAGGAGGCAAAACGCTTAGCGCTTAACTACGCTTGAACGTACACTTAATTGCGCTTAGCGCAAAAATCCTTCAGCAAAGGGAAAAGGCGGAGGCCAAACGCTCAATCAGCGCCTAGCACTTAATAAAACCTTGAAAGAGAAGGAAAACGATAATGAACAAACCGCTGGTTGTTTTGACTTCTCAGAATTGAGGACTCACTTGAGTATAATACTAATTTCTATAGTCGCTTGTCATCACAATTCACGAACTGAAGCACATAGATAGAGGAAAACTTACACCAATAGACTAACAATGTCTGCTTCTGTTGGTGCTGACTGCTAGGGTGACTGGTAGTTTTTCCTACACGTCCAGAACTAATCTCAGGCCCTTGATATTCATTGGCACAATACTAATCACACCCTTATACAGTTGTTATTCCAATACTACGCCACATTCAATCAGGTTTGGATCATTCATACCACACTTTTACTCTGTTATCAAGATAACTGGGGAAAACATGAAACAAATAGCTCTAGGAGAACATTCACATTTGTTCTAGGTTGTCTAGTAATGTTACACGCAAACAGCTACATATATGTACAGCTAAGCAATAGTATCTAGCGATTGGAATTCAACAACAGGCGCAGAACAAAAAAACGGAGCAAGCAAGCGAGAGAGGTTGGTCAGCCAGACCGACCTTGCAACCCGACGAACATGACGACGCTGGGCTTGCCCTTCTTGGGGATGAAGGCCGGCTTCCCAGGATCCAGCATGTTGCATAGCTCGCTGAAGACGGCCTGCAGAAACAAAACAAAAAGGCATCAGCTCCCTGCCTTATTCCCCCCAGCACGCGCTCGCTGGACGATCGGATTAGCAGAAGGAGATAGGTGGGCGACCTGCTGTATGATGCGGCGCTTGTTGGTCCCGGCGGCGAGGGTCTCGAGGTTGACGATCTTCCTGATGTTGGTCTGCATGTCGCGGACCATCTTGAACTGGACGTCGGACTGCAGGAGCGCGCGCGAGATCTCGTTGAGGCACTCCCCGAGCACCTTCTCGTCGATCACCGTCGCGTTGCTCATCTGCGCGAGCGCGCGGGAGATGCTCCCGCCGAGCTGCGCGAGCACCATCTTGGCTGTCGGGGGTCTGTAAGATCCTAAACTACTCTCAGCAATTCACCACTCGATTTCACGGAATTGGATCGATTTCATTGACTCTCCTCCCAACCACCCCCGAGCCAATCCAGATACAGACGGCACTGCCGTCCGGTTCTTTCTTACGATCCAAGCCAACTCACCCTCTACCACTCCTACTGGTTAAATAGCCACACACACGCGCACGCTTACAAGGCCTCAGCCCACGATGTGGTCCGCGAGCCAGCCTGGCTGCTTCCTCGTCCTGTTGGGCCTCAGCCCAACAGGCATTGGGTCCGCCGTCTTGCTCCCTATGTCGCTCCGTAGGTCTTGGTCGCTGACATTCCCCGGGTCTTCAAAACCTGCTTGACCCCAAGCAGGAGCTAGCGGGAAACGCTGCTGCAAGTCCTCCAGGTCTTCCCATGTCGCCAGCGAAGCCGGAGCATCACTCCACTGAACCAAAGCTTGCACCACAGTTCGATTGTTCTTCTGGCGAACACGGCGCTGCAACACTTGTACTGGTATCTGAAATATAGCGTCAGCTGAAGGCAACAGTGGTGAAACTTGCTGACCTGGGCCAATACAGGGCTTGAGCTGTGATACATGGAATACAGGGTGAATCCGGCTGGATTTTGGCAGTTCCAGTTTATAAGCAACCTCACCGATGCGCTCCAGAATGCGGAAAGGACCAAAGAATTTGAATGCAAGTTTGTGATTGGCACGCCTTTCTACTGACACCTGAATGTAAGGCTGGAGTTTTAGGAAAACCTCATCGCCGACAGAGAAGGTACGCTAGGATCTGTTCTTGTCCGCTTGATGCTTCATGCGCTGTTGCATACGGAGCAGGTGTTGACGAACAGACGAGATGATCAAAGTGCGTTCCCTCAACCATGCTTGCACATCATCTGCTATGATCATAGACGAAGCTGTCAATCCAAAGTACCTGGGATGTCGACCATAGATTACCTCAAATGGAGTTTTGCCCAACGATGAGTGCCAATTTGTGTTATACCAAAACTCGCACAAGGATAGCCGCTTGACCCAATGTTGTGGATGAGCACTGATGAAACACCTCAAATAGCACTCAATGGATTGGTTAACCCGCTCTGTTTGGCCGTCGGTTTCCGGATGGTGAGCAGTACTCATTCTCAAATCTGTACCTGTAGCCTTGAACACACCTTTCCAGAATTGGCTAGTAAACACCGGATCTCGATCAGAAACAAGGGACTCTGGCATACCATGCAATTTGTACACATTGTCCACGAATACCTCAGCCACCTCAGCCACCTTGCTAGCAGTATAAGGATGTTTGAGCGGGATGAAGTGTGAATACTTGGAAAATTTGTCTACAATAACCAGGATGCAATTATAGTGGCGTGAGCTTGGGAGGCCATCGATGAAGTCCATCGTGGCCATCTCCCACGGCCCTGACGGCACAGGCAAAGGCTGAAGTAAACCAGCAGGCAAGGTACGCTCGGGTTTTGCCTGCTGACATATGTGACACTGCTTCACATACTCTTGAACAGCAAGTTTCATCTTGGGCCATTTGAATAAGGAAATCAATCTTCTGTAAGTCACAGGGAAGCCAGAGTGTCCACCTACCGGGCTATCATGGAAAGCCGCTATAATCTGTTGCTGAAGAATTGGATCCGCCCCAATCCATATCCTGTTCTTGTAACGGAGAAGCCCATCTCTGAATGTGTAATGGGGTTCGGACAATGGGTCCAGCGCCAACTTCTGGAGCAACACTTGCACCTGCTGATCAGCAGCATAACTGGCCACCACCTTCTCGATCCACACTGGCTGAACAGATGTAATAGCAAGGATTTCAGAACTGGTAACAGGTTTGCGTGAGAGAGCATCAGCTGCCACGTTCAGACTTCCCTTTTTATAGAGTACCTTGTACTGCAGCTCCATCATTTTGATCAAGGCCTTCCTCTGCCAATCAGTATGTAATCGCTGGTCTATCAGATGCGTCAAACTTTTATGGTCTGTCTTGATGATAAATTCAGCCAACTGCAAATACGGTCTCCATTGTTGCACAGCTAGGAGAATTGCTAAGTACTCCTTTTCATACACCGATAGGGTTTTGTTTCTTGGACCTAATGCCCTGCTCACAAATGCCAATGGGTGTCCTTTCTGCGAAAGAATTGCTCCTATCCCCTCATCACATGCATCCGTCTCAATTGTGAACTGCTCCTTAAAATCTGGCAGGGCTAAGACAGGAGCTGACATTAAAGCCTGTGTTTAGAGTGAGAAAAGTTGTCTCAGTGACCTCTGTCCAAACAAACGGCACTCCCTTTTTGAGCAACATAGTCAAGGGCTGACTTAGGACTGCATACTGGCGGATGTGCTTCCTGTAATAACCCGTGAACCCAAGGTATCCTCTTAGTTCCTTCAAGTTAGTTGGACGTGGCCAAGAGCGAATTGCCTCAATCTTAGACTCATCTGTTGCTACTCCTGCAGCCGAAATCACATGGCCTAAGTAAGCCACCTTCTGCTGTGCAAAAGCACACTTGCTGAGTTTGACATGCCATTTGTCCCTCTTCAAGATAACTAGGACTTGCTTCAGATGTGACAGGTGCTCCTCCAAGGTGGCACTATAAATCAGGATGTCGTCAAAAAAGACGAGGGCGAACTTGCGCAACACAGGAGCCAAGGATGCATTCATCGCATGCTGGAAAGTACCCGGGGCCCCCGTTAAGCCAAAAGCCATCACCTTAAATTCAAAATGACCGTTGTGCGTTTCGAAGGCTGTTTTATATTCCTCTCCCGGAGCTAATCTGATCTGGTGGTATCCGGCACGCAGGTCTAACTTGGAAAACCACCTTGCACCAGCGAGTTCGTCCAATAGCTCATCTATGACCGGCAATGGGTACTTCCGTTTGATCGTGAGAGCGTTAAGATGACGAAAGTCCACCACTACTCGCCAGGAGCTGTCCGACTTGCGCACCATCAGCACTGGTGATGCAAAGGCACTGTTACTATGGGTAATGACTCCTTGGTCGAGCATTTCCTTAATCTGACGCTCCAACTCAGTTTTAAGCTCGGACGCCACTCTATAAGGCCTGAGTGACACGGGTCGTGCACCAGGAATGAGGGGAATTTGATGGTCGTAGCAACGCCTGGGAGGCAGCTCAGTTGGAGTGACAAACACTTGCGCAAATTGATGTAAGATGTCCTGTACCTCTGGAAGCAAATTCTGCATTTCACACTCCCCTTCCGGCTTGATCAATTGCAACTCAAACACTGTGTTGTCAGAAGAAGGGGATCCTGCGCCGTGAAGAACTAAGTACTCTTGCCCAACAGGAAGTGCAATCCACTGTTCACCCCAGTGAGTGATCATGGGGCTGTATTTTGCTAGCCAATCCAATCCCAGAATGCCATCGTAGCTTTCCAACGAAAGTACCTTGAAAGAATCACAGAATGTCTGACCATGTGTCGACCACTGCATGGCAGGCACACATTCTGTGCAAGTCAAGGTTGCACCCCCTGCAACCATAACAACTAGTGGTTTCTGAAGCCTTTCCCTGTCAGAAAACTGAGCCGCTACCTTGTTGTCAACAAAACAAGCTGAGCTTCCCGAATCAATAAAAAACAACAGCTGTTGACCTTGAATCTGCACCAGCAGTTGCATGGAGCGAGGAGATGGTTTAGTTGGGCAGACTGCAGCTGTTGAAAGGAGGAATACCTGTTGGGGTTCAGTTTCTGCCACAGAATGTCCATCAGAACTGTCCGTGAGAGTTGTCTGCATATACTCAATCATTTCCTGGACAACATGTAACTGTATAGCGTTCTTGCATTGGTGGTCCTTGCCCCACTTCTCGCCGCAAACAAAACAGAGTCCCTTGGAACGCCTGTATGCCTTCAAACTGGTCCATCTGTCATCACTTCCTCCCTTCTGGTTCTCTTCCATGCGCTTTTCTTCAACTGTTTTGGACAGCCAGCGCGTCGGTGGTGCTGGCGGAGGCAGTGGTAATGGTAGGGTATGTTGCACTGGTGGCCTTCTAGATGATGAAGGCGATGGCTGGGTGACTTGACAAGGCGATGAGCTATCTCCCAATTCCTCGTAGAGCAGGGCCAATGTGTAAGCGGTATCAAGGTCCTTCGGCTGCTGGATCGCCACCAAGACACGAACTCCTGGTTTCAGGCCGTCAAGGAACCTAGTGGTATAGTGCACATGATCTGGTCTCGATTCATAAGCTGAGATCTGGTCCATGAGGTCCGAGAACCTCTGCACATAGTCCTCCACTGTCCCTGTCTGCTGGATATGGAATAGTCTACGCACCAACACCTGATGCTGGATCCTGTTGAAACGGGCATGAACAGCAGTAACGAATTCTTCCCAAGTGGCCTGGCAATTTTTGCTGAGGAACGACTCGAGCCAAGTGGCCGCGGCCCCTGTGAACTGCGAGGACGAATACGAAATCCACTGAGGTGCAGGGGTTCCCCATCGCTGGAAATACTCCTCACATCGGCGTTGCCACAGCTTGGAATTGGCTCCATCGAATGACGGAATTTCGACACGGGGACCAGAAGCAGATGCATCAGCAGGATAATGGTTACATCCGACCGGAGGCGGCGCGTGCATAGCACTGACCGTCCCCCGGTGAAACGATGCGACGCGGTGCCCATCGTGGCCGGCATTGTCTAGTCCGGGCTGCCTGCCTACAGCCGTCGGGGACTCGAACGCCATGGCGCTAGAGCTGGGTCGCACGATGCGCTCCACCGCTGAGGTGAGGCCGGCGATCTCGGCTCCCAACGAACGCCTCACGTCCTCCAGATCGCTGCCGATCATGAGCTTGACAGACTCCAGATCCGCGCCGACTTGGCCTTGGACGTCGTCGATCGCAGTGCCCAACTCCTTGATCTGCTTGTTGGTGCCGTCGACGAATTTCTTGACCGCATCCAACATCTCCTTCTTGTAGGAGGCAAACTTCTGCTCGTAGATCTCGGTCGTCTCCGAGGTGATGAGGTCATATAGCCGCCTTGATTCGTCAGAGAGCTCCGCCATGGCTGCTGCTCGGCAACGCAGGGCGTAGCGAGTGACACGACCGTGGACCAGCAAATCCAAGCGCGACCGGTTAGGCTCTGATACCAAGTGTAAGATCCTAAACTACTCTCAGCAATTCACCACTCGATTTCACGGAATTGGATCGATTTCATTGACTCTCCTCCCAACCACCCCCGAGCCAATCCAGATACATACGGCACTGCCGTCCGGTTCTTTCTTACGATCCAAGCCAACTCACCCTCTACCACTCCTACTAGTTAAATAGACACACACACACACACACACACACACTTACAAGGCCTCAGCCCACAATGTGGTCCGCGAGCCAGCCTGGCTGCTTCCTCGTCCTGTTGGGCCTCAGCCCAACAGGCACTGGGTCCGCCGTCTTGCTCCCTATGTCGCTCCGTAGGTCTTGGTCGCTGACAGGGTCGGACCTCAGCGACGGGGGGTGGGGTTCCGGCGGCGGTCAGGGGCGGCGCGCGGTCACGATCTGTGAGAGGGGATGGGAAACCGGCCGGGTGGACGATGGGGAATTTTGGATGGGGGTGGGGATTGGGGAGCACGGAATGGAAGCCGCAGCGAGCCGGGTCGGGACTCGGGTCAGGCGGTGGCGGCTCGTATCGTACTGTGACGTGTGTGGGTGTGGCTCGACAGACGCATTCCGTGAGGCGTGAGCTCGATTCTGATTTCTAGATCAACGTTATTGCCTATGCAGCTATGCATAGCATGCATCCTTTTCATTTGTTTTGTTGTCCTATATATAATTCTAACATATGTATTGACATACCGGTTTTTCATATGTATGTTTTGCATGTTTGTTTAAGAAAGTAGTGGTAGGAAGAAAAAAACTACAAACTAAATCGTGAATCAAGCGAGAGAAATCAACAACACTAAATCGTGCACTCTATGTCCGAACTCATATTTTCCTAGGTTGTATAATCTGACTTTTAGTGCCAATATTAGTCTAGAGAAAGTGTTGCAAGAGGGGTGGGGGTGTATTAGATTTAGGAGAAACTTGTAGGGAGAATCTGCTTAGATATGGGGACAAATGCAGGCTTTATGTGTCGGGCTTCGTTTGTAGATGTAGAGGATCGTCGTATTTAGCTATGAATTTGTTTCAGATCAAGTAGCCATATAGGAAACTCTGGTATGTAAGAACTATCCTAAATGTTAAGATTTTCCTCTAGTTAGCCGCCCATAACATTATATTAAGCAAAGATGTTCTGATTCACATAGGCTAAGGAAAAACTAGATGCATGTTCTGTGAGTGTGATGAGATAATGGACAACTATTTATTTTTCGGCGTGTGCTTGCTAAGTTTGTGTTGGGTGGTAAAATTTGTTGGTCCGGGCAATGCTCCCAAGAACTTTCAGGATATTAGTGCTTGGGTATGGGGTTCTATGTTAAAATCAAGTCAAGTGTACCTACAGGGGTGGCAGCTACGATTTGGACCTGGTGTAAGGCTAGTGAAAGGATCGATGAGGTTAACTAGAGGAGGGGGGGGGGGAGGGGGGTAGAATAGATTATGTCACCCCAGTACGGGTACTGGGGTGACACACGTGTCGACGATGCTCGAAGTAGGCGAAGAAGAACCCGACAACATGACGAAGACCAAGCGCGGACGGTGGCGTTCCCGCGCCTAGGGGGCGGCGCGACGCATACCACCTAGAAGTCGACGCGAGGGGATGGCGGAGTGGACCGCGTTCCACGGCGCTACGGCCCGAAGGGGCGAGAAGCAACGGCGGCGCGCGTGTCGGGGGCAACGGCGGGGAAGACCTCGGGGAGGCGGCGTGCCGCAACACTATGGCCCGAAGGGGCGATGCAGCGGCGGCGCGCGTGTCGGGCAGCCGCAGGTACGGCCTCGGGGCGATGGCGTGGACCGCGTGCCGGGACGCTACGGCCCGAAGGGGCGACATAGCGGCAGCGTGCAGGTCGAGGTAGCCGCCCGGAGAACCACGGGGAGGCGACGCTGCGGCCTGAAGGGGCGACGCAGTGGCAGCCCATTGCTCGACCGGTTGATAGGCGCTCATACTCGGGCGATCTTCACGGGATCATGCGGAGGCGCACGCTGGCGACTGATCAGGTCGGCTGATTGGGTCGATCGCGGGCGGGCGGATGGCCAATCCGATCGCCCGCGAGGTGGATACTCTGCTCGGTGATGAAGGCGAAGGCCGTCGCAGACGACGTGCGGCGTCGGCGCCCAAGCGTGCGGTCGGGCGACCACGGCGGATGTAATACCCCAGTATTTAGGAACCAACGAAGGGTAGAAATAGGAAATTGTGCATCTGCATGCATGCATATGAAAACCCGAATAAATTTTTCGCAAACTAAAACTCTGGAGTGATCGGAGTCTTTTCACCTTGATGACTTAGGGTTTAGTTCATTCTGGTGAATTTGATTAATTTCAACATGACCTCTAGGTATTTTACTTGTTATGGAATTCTATTTTATTGAATATATAAATAATATTTAAACTCAAATGAAATTCAAAAATTAAAATACAGATATTTATAATAAATAATCCAACAAATGAAATAATAGTTGAATAATAAATCAAATAATTACAAACACATGATTACAACTCTGGATTATAGAATAAAATAAAACAAATAACTTTATTAATTAATCACAATAATACATTGTCTTTACAATGGTTATAGCAAGAAAAGTTAATACAAATGTCTTAAGTAATTATTTTCCTAAACTAAACATCTTGTATTCATTCCATCTTCCAAATTTCTCTTATCTTTAAATCCATTCCAGCTTCATATCCGTTTCCTGCAAAACAAAAAGAAAAGAAAATACATAAATAAAAGGAGAAAGGATTAGGGTTTGGGTTAGGATTTTACTCTCAGGTTGGCAGACTATTGATCTGCTAATTCATCCTTGAGTTAGTTCAAAAGGGGCAAAGTATAGTATCTGTTCTAATTCAATTTGAAAATGCCTCAGAACCACATCACAGGCAGCAACAGAAATCCACTTGGCATGCAAAAAGAATGAAACCCATAGGGAT
Source organism: Puccinellia tenuiflora (assembly GCA_012064385.1). NCBI lineage: Eukaryota > Viridiplantae > Streptophyta > Magnoliopsida > Poales > Poaceae > Puccinellia > Puccinellia tenuiflora. The sequence continues at coordinate 387,681 of QRDG01000334.1, forward strand.
AATACCAAACCAGCCGAAGCCAAATGTCACTGACCAAAATATCTAAGGCCCAGGCGTGCACACAGCTTATTCACACATGCACTTCACCAGGCTGCCAACACAGCAACACCACCACCGAAGGGATAAGAGCAAGGGAGCCGTAGCAACAAAGTGGAAAACAACCACTTCACCCCACAGCAACTTCCAGCACAAGTTCCACATCTTACAGAACCACAGCACCACAGTTCACCGCTGATCTTTAGCTGAGAGCCAAGCTAGATGGACTAGAGTGGATCAAGAGCAAGCTGGAGCAAGGAGGCAACCACAAGAGCAAACAAGAGCTAGGAGGAGAAGGCCAGGAGCTAGAGGGGAGTAGTTGGAGAAGGAGGAGCAGGCCCGCAAAGGAAACAAGCAGCAGATCCACAAGCCAAACCACATAGCCACCATCCCTACACATCAGGAGGTTGAACCTCTAATCCTTTTGGTAGAGGCATGGCTTGATGAAAGTGCATGGTTGCCCCCATGCATGGTTTTGGTAATTAATGACAATCTCTATGGACTAATATTTGCATTGAGCTATATTTGTAGGTGTCCATTAGTTTGCTTGTCTCCATTTGTTGGAGTCAAGATCTTGCTTGTTCTCCATGTGTTGGAGTCAAGGTTAAGGGAAGAAGATCATTTGTTGATCAAGGCCAAGGTGTTCGTCATCAAGATAAAGGCCAAGTGAAGATATGCCGAAGAGGTGCTTTTCCCCATCTTGGTGTATGGGGGGAGCGTCATGTGATTCTTCACCAAGCGAAGCGCAATCAAGAAAGGTGGTTCGTCTTGAGGAGATGAAGATCGTCTTCATCGACCTCAAGTGGATTAATGCGCAAGGCAAAGGTATGATCTTGGTAGGGCTTTTATTTTACCGGTCGCATGATGTTAGTTGAGATACCGGGTTATAGGATAGATAGCCGTACTATCAAGAGGGGCTCTCGACCGAGTATCATGATCGTATCGTTCGTGGAGAGCTCAAACATTTGCATCCTTGCATCCTTACAATCATCTTTATTGGTTCTTATTTGGCTCTTATCGTAGTGTGGTCTTGGTGCTTGTCGTGCTTGTCATGACAAGGCTAAGTTCATCGAAAACCGTTTTCATATGCGTCTTATTTTGCATTTTCGGTTTTGGAGATTTTGCCGGTTCTTCCATGTGGAAGGTTTCACCCTTCCAACCCTCCGCACAATCTCCTTTGCTTGTTTTCATATTTTGCCGGTTCTTCCATGTGGAAGGTTTGTAGGGTAAGCTCTTGTCGTCCTCTTTCCAACAAAATTGGATTCACTCGATTCGGACTTCATTTGCAAAAGTTATGGCAGTTCTGGTTTTCACTGTTTTGATCTAGCCCGGAGATGGTCCGGAGTCTCCGGTCACACCGGAGTCTCCGCCCCAAATGACCGGAGTCTCCGGTCCCCTACTTTTCGCTGCCGAATGAGTTTGTGTGGTGCGGTACTGGACTGGGGTCCGGAGGTACCCCGGAGATGGACCGGAGTCTCCGGCCCAAGGGACCCGGAATCTCCGGCCCCAGGCTTTTCTCAGCTCTTCTACGTTTTTGTGGTGCGGCACTGGATAGGGGTCCGGATCACCCCCGGAGAGTGTCCGGAGTCTCCGGCCCTCCCCGATGATCCTGCCACCCGGAGCCTGGTCGGAATGTCCGGCCAAGGCCGGAGTCTCCGGCCTGAAAAGGCCCAATGGCTAGTTTTTGGGGAGGGGCTATAAAAGCCCCCTTCTTCCCCAAGAGCTGGCTGCTCTTGCTCACTTGCTTTCCTCTCTCCTCCATTGTTGCTAACCTTGTGAGCTTGATTCCTCTCAATCCCTCCAATGATTCTTGCCCAAACTTAGGGATTCAAGAGAGGAGATCTAGATCTACACTTCCACCAATCAAAATCTCCTCTAAGTGAGGGGAACCTTGTGGAACTAGATTTGGGGTTGCTTTGTGTTCATCCCCTTTATTGTTCCTCTCTTATTCCCTCCATAGCATTAGTTGCTTTGGTTGGAATTTGGGAGTGAAGGATTGACCACTTTGTGTGTCTTGCCTTTTGCATTAGTTGCATCGGGTTGCTCTCTCCACGGTGATACGTGAAGTTGAAGGTTGAGAAGCTTGTTACTCTTGGGTGCATTGTGTTCCCAAGAGCTTTGTGCCTCTTGGGTGCATTGTGTACCCTAGACGGTTTGGAGGTGCCGCGAAGACTTTGAGTTGTGAAGCTTCAGCACGAATTGGGTGCCCCCAATTTAGTTGTGGGTGTGTGCCCCAAGGATGTTGTAAAAGGGCTCCGGAATCCGCCCCGAAGGATTCCGATAGTGGAAGGTGAACCAAACCTTTGGGTGCGGTTCATCGGAGAATAGGGTGAGGCCTTTGTGGCATCTTGAGTAGGCCTTTTGTGGCGAGTTCACACCCCTCCAACGAGACGTACTCCCTTAACAAGGAGGAACTCGGGAATAAATCTTCGCCTCCGCGTGCCTTGGTTATTTCTATACCCGAGCTTTTACTTATGCACTTTACATTGTGATAGCCTTCGTGCTTGAAGTCTATATCTAGCTATCATCTTGTTGCTTGCCTTATTTAGCATAAGTTGTTGGTGCACTTTAGGTAAACCTAGAATTTTAGGTTGTTGGCTTGTTAATTTAAACACGTAGTTTTATTCCGCAATTATCAAGCCCCTAAATAGAAAAAGTTTTAATCGCCTATTCACCCCCCTCTAGGCGACATCGGGACATCGTTTGTTCTTTCAAATTGGTATCAGAGCCTCGTCTCTCTTGTTTGGCTTTACCGCCTAGAGAGTAAAGATGTCGTCTAGGGATTTAGTGCACAATTCCTTGTTTAGATTTAATGGCACAAATTTTAATGTTTGGAAACTCATATGCTTAATCACTTACGGGTCTTGGACCCCAATATTGAGCGTATCTTAGATATAGGTTTTTCTCCTCCAAAGGATTACGAAAGTACGACACGTAGTTTTATTCCGCAATTATCATGCCCCTAAATAAAAAAAGTTTTAATCGCCTATTCACCCCCCTCTAGGCGACATCGGGACATCGTTTGTTCTTTCAGATCTGCATATGTGTGATGGCTAGGATTTTTCTCGCAGATCTGCATAGAGATGCTATGCATATGCATCACTGGTATTTAAAATCACAAGCAAGCATCTGTTCTTAACTTATAAAAGCCTTAGTCTATGCATCGCAGGCAGGGACACAACCAACAAATCTGAGCAAAGGCACTTAAGCAAAAAATTGCTAGGTTTCACACATGTTGTAGCACAGATCCAGCACATGGTTTGCTGGGCACGTTTCCACAAGGGAGAGCACCTCAAGCACAAGCCAGGGAACCAGGGGACTGGAATAACTGAGCAAGGGCACATCTGTGCATTAGAAGAAGCACAGGAAAGCATAAAGGAATTTCCAAAGCTAAGTTTATTAGCTAGCTTCTGTGTAACTCATTTGGAGGCCTCACATCATGCTTAGCTAAATTAATTAGCTACAGAAATAATTTCACACTTGCACAGAGCTCAGAGCACAGCCATGGCAACATATCAAGTGAGATCCATCAGAGCAGCATCACACCTCTGAACCTAAAGGTTCAGAGTAGCACACACCTGCCCACAGCCAGTATCAAGACATGGATTCAGATAAGTAGCAGCTGACACATAGCATCACAACCACTGCCACCAGCTAGAACAGCTCCACTAAAAGCTAGAGGAGCATCACAGTATCATCCAGTATCATCACAGAAGCAACAGAAGAACTCATCACCTAAACAATAACAAAACCTAAAATTACAGCTACACATTTAGCATCACAGAGCATGGCTCAAAGGCCAGCAGAGGGAGCTAGATGAGAGTAGGAGAGAAACTTACCAACGCCCATGGCCGTAACGCCATGACAACGGGGCAATGTCCGTGTGGTCATGGAGGAGGACCAAGGGAAGACGCGAGCTCCACACTGATACGTCTCAAACGTATCTATAATTGTTGAGTGATCCATGCTAGTTTTGTGATATTGTCACATGTTTTTACTGTCATTTATATCATTTTTATGCATTTTGTCGGACTAACCTATTGACAAGATGCCAAGTGCCAGTTCCCTGTTTTTGCTGTCTTTTTGTTTCAGAAATTTACTTCTGGAAATATTCTCGGAATTGGACGAAAATTTATGAGGAATTTTTATTTGCCACGACGAAGTACCAGACCAAAGGAGAGCTGGACGGGAGGCCCACATGGCAGGTGCGCCCCCTGCCGCGGGTCAAGGGTCACCCGCAGGTGGGGCCCGCCCCTGCCCCTGCCCCTGGGACCTCGCCTTGACGCCCTCCGACGCCTATAAATTTCCTTTTACCCTAAAAACGTCGAGGCGGCCATTATTTTCCAGAAACTTGACCCCGACGCGCCGTCACCGAAAACCCTAGTTCGGGGTCCAATCTGAAGCTGATCCCGGCACTCTGCCAGAGGGGAGATCGATCCCGGAGGCTCTTCATCGTCATGCCTTCCTCCGGGATGATTTGTGAGTAGTCTCACCTTGGACTACGGGTCCATGGCAGTAGCTAGTTGGTAGTCTCTCTCTCTTGTGCTTCATGTCTTATGATCTTGTGAGCTGCCTAACATGATCAAGATTGATTATTGTAATGCTATGTGATGTGTTTGCTGGGATCCGATGCATTATGAAGTTATGTTCAGATTGTGCATGATTCTTATATGAGTAATTTATGTTCTTGCATGCTCTCCGATGTGCGTAGTTACTTTTCCCAAGTGATTGTGTGTATCTCCAAGAGAGGGTATTTATGCTAGATACTGGGTTCATGCCCCCTTTTGTTCCTGGGCACGAGTGACAGAAACATCTAAGGGCGAGGGTGTGCTGTTGCTACTAAGGGTAAAACAGCGGTGTTAATGTCTCTTTTGATATTAGTATTTCTTACTTCATGTACTTTACTTAATGCAATTGTCTATTGCTTGCAACTTAATACCGTTGGGTGACAGGTTGGATAGCGATCCCACGATGGACTTTTTAGACAAAGACGCAGTTGGAATCAACGGTCTTTGTTCCTTGTCGTGATGCCTCCATAAATATTATCATGTCCTTTTTTTCATAGCTAAATTGGGTTTGTGTCATGATCTTGTCAATTGCCTAGCTGTAATTCGTTCACCCATCACATGCATATTTTATCTACTTGAGAGACTCCACTAGTGAACCCATGGCCCCGGTCCATCTTTTTACATTGTTTTCAACCTTATTTACTTGCTTTTAATTATCATTACTCCTCTGGCCACTTTTCATATTTTATCTATTTCATCATACAATTAACCGCTTTGTGTTCTGCGAGACCGGAGAGATTGACAACCTCTCCGCCGTTGGGGGCAAAGTATTTTGGTTGAGTGTGTGCAGGTCCACGCCAGTTGAAGGTTAAGCACCAGAGATCTTCAACATTCACCTCGTTGTTGATTTCAAAGTCCTACTGGTTCGATAAACCTCGGTTCGTTAAACGAGGGAAAACTGCTACTAGCTGCAATTCCGCCTTCGCTTGGGGCACCACCCAACTTATTTTAGTACAGCAGCAAGCTCTTTTCTGGCGCCGTTGCCGGGGACTTTGGAGCTACAGCAAGGGGAGTATCATACTCTCAATCTATTTACTTTGTTTTTGTCTTGCTTGCTTTATATCTCGTTTAGTTTATTTTCCTGTTTCAAAATTTTAAAAACCAAAAAAATTAGTGTAGTCTTTATTCCTTTCTTATTATTTTATCTTATCATTATGTCTTCTAGTGAAAACACCAAGTTGTGTGACTTTACTAGCACTAATAACAGTGATTTCATATGCTCACCAATTGTTCCACCCGCTACTAAAGCGGAATCTTATGAAATTAAACCTGCCTTGCTAAATCTTGTTATGAAGGAGCAATTTTCTAGTGCTAGTACTGATGATGCCGCCTCCCATTTAAATAACTTTGTTGAGTTATGTGATATGCAAAAGTATAAAGAGGTAGAAAGTGACATCATAAAACTGAAACTTTGCCCTTTCTCTTTGAGAGGGAGAGCAAAATAATGGTTATTGTCTTTGCCTAAAAATAGCATTGATTCTTGGATTAAATGCAAAGATGCTTTTATTGGAAAATATTAAATGCAAAGATGCTAAAATCATACAACTAAGGAGTAACATTATGAACTTTAGACAATTTGATAATGAACATGTTGCTCAAGCTTGGGAGAGAATGAAATCTATGGTTAAGAATTGTCCCACGCATGGATTAACTATGTGGATGGTTATCCAAACTTTTTATGCAGGTTTGAATTTTTCTTCAAGGAACCTTTTGGACTCGTCCGCGGGAGGCACCTTCATGTCCACAACATTAGGTGCAGCAACTAAACTCTTGGATGAGATGATGACAAATTATTCACAATGGCACACCGAACAAGCTCCAAGTGGTAAGAAGGTAAATTCTGTCGAGGAAATCTCCTCTTTGAGTGATAAGGTTGATATGGTTATGTCTATGCTTGCTACCAATCAGTCTAATATTGACCCTAATAATGTTCCACTTGCTTCATTAATTGCCCAAGAAAAGGATCAAGTTGATGTTAATTTTCTTAATAGAAACAACTTCAACAATAATGCTTATCGAAATAATTTTGGTAGTAACAACTATTAGCCTTATCCTCCCAATAATGGCAACTTTTATGGTAATTCCTATGGTAATTCTTATAATCCTAATAAGAATGTGTCCTTTGATCGTGAAAATGTTTTAAAGGAATTTATCACTTCGCAAAAAGCTTTTAACAAAACTGTTGAAGAGAAGTTGGAAAAACTAGATAGTTGATACGTCTCCGACGTATCTATAATTTCTTATGATCCATGCTTGTTTTCAAACCATTTGCTACATGTTTTGTTTACATCTTATAGCATTTTTATGCATTTTTTGGAACTAACATATTAACAAGATGCCCAGTGCCAGTTCCTGTTTTCTGCTGTTTTTTTCCGTTTCAGAAAAGTACTTAAGGAAATATTCTCGGAATCGGACGGGACAAAAACCCAGGATCTTATAATTTCGTCACGCACACGGAGTCCAAAGGGGAGCCGAAGACGCACCAGAGGGCGACCACGCCCTAGGGTGGCGCGGCCCACCTGTCCTGCCGCGCCACCAGGTGGTGTGGCCCCCTCGGGCCTCCACCGACGCTGCCCTTTCGCCTATATAATCCCCCCGACGAGAAAACCCTAAGTACCCGATCAAAATTCCAGAAAAACATCCGTCACCCGCCGCCGTCGTCAACCCTAGTTCGGGGGGGGGGGGGGTTCTGAAGCTCTCCCCGGCACCCTGCCGGAGAGGGGAATCGTCGCCGGAGGGCTCTACAACCACCATGCCCGCCTCCGGACAGGTGTGTGAGTAGTTCATCCTTGGACTACGGGTCCATGCAGTAGCTAGATGGTAGTCTTCTCCTCTTGTGCTATCATGTTTAGATCTTGTGAGCTGCCTATCATGATCAAGATCATCTTATTGTAATGCTACATGTTGTGTTGCTGGGATCCGATGAATAGAGAAGTACCTTGTGATGTTGATTATTGATATTATCATGTCTATGTTATTTGTGATCTTGCATGCTTTCCGGTACTTGTAATTGCCTTGATCAAGTAGTTTCTTGTATCTCCAAGAGGGAGTATTTATGCTAGATAGTGGGTTCGGTCCCTGTGTGCCTCGGCTTGAGTGACAGAAACATATAAGGACGGGGGAGTGCCATTGCTACTAGGGAGTAAACTTTATGCACAGTTCTTCATGCAATTGTCTGTTGCTTGCAACTTAATACTGGAGAGATTTTACGGTATGCTATCTCAAAGGTGGACTATTTAGGCATAGGTGTATGCTTGGAACAGCTATCTATGTATTTTGTCGTAATGCCCAAAGCATCTCATATAGACATCATCATCCTCTGTATTATGCAATGTTCATGCATTGTTATGCATTCTCTATTCTGTCAATTGCCCAGCTGTAATTTGTTACCCAGCATGTGTAGTATTTTATTTATGGAGAAGACACCACTAGTGAACTGTGGACCCCGGTCTATTCTTTTACATCTACAATTAAATCAACTGCTCTACTGCTTTCATTTACTACAAACAAGCTTCCTTCCACACATACATTTAATCCTTTGTATTCAGCAAGGCCGGTGAGATTGACAACCTCAGTGCTTCGTTGGGGCAAAGTAGTTTGATTGTGTTCTGCAGGTTCCACTGTCTCCCCTGCAACAGCTCTTTTTTCTGGCGCCATTGCAGTTGTGGACAACCTTCTGAAGCATTCCTCACTCCTACTGGTTCGATAACCTTGGTTTCTAACTGAGGGAAAACTTGCTGCTGTGCTCCTCAAACCTTCCTCTTGGGGTGCCCAACGAAGCGTGATTGATTAACACCTCTCGCGCTATCAATCGTCTAGTCTCTAAAGTAGACGTTCTTGCTCATGATGTTGAAATTTTGAAAATTAGAACCACTCCAAATCAAGACAAACATACTTAATCTTTAAATACTATCTCTCTTCAAATTAATGAAAATGAAAGGATGATGGCTCTCTTGAAAGCTAGGTGGGCTAGAGAGGCTGAAGAAGCTAGAATTGCTAAATGAATAGGAAAACTGTTAAAGTTTATACTATCCAAACCACTAAAGAGGATCCTCCTAGTTTATTTAAAGATGATGAAATTGATTTTGATAATTGCAATCTTACTGAAGTCATTAAGTTCCTACAAAAACTTGCTAAGACACCGGATGCTAGTAAAATAAATCTTGCCTTTACCAAACACATTACCGATGCTCTTATCAAGGCTAGGGAAGAAAAACTAAAGCTTGAAACCTCTATCCCTAGGAAGTTAGAAGATGGTTGGGAACCCACTATTCAGATGAAAATAAATGACTTTGATTGCAATGCTTTATGTGATCTTGGTGCAAGTGTTTCTGTTATGCCTAAAAGTTTCTATAATATGCTTGATTTAAATCCTTTGGAAGAGTGCTATTTAAATGTTCATCTTGCTGATTCTTCTAAAAATAAACCTTTGGGTAGAGTTGATGATGTCCTTATTGTTGTTAATGATAATTATTTTTCCGTTGATTTTATTGTTATGGATATTGAGTGCAATGCTTCTTGTCCTATTATTTTGGGAAGACCGTTTTTGAGAACTGTTGGTGCTATTATTGATATGAAAGAGGGAAATATAAGGTTTCAGTTTCCCCTTAAAAAAGGGATGGAACACTTCCCTAGAAATAGAAAGAAGTTTCCTTTTGAATCAATCATAAGGTTAAGCTATGCTCTTGATGTTGCAAAGGTCTCCGAAAAAATTGATATTTGGCATTGCGCATAGCTAAAAGGCGTTAAAGAAAAGCGCTTGTTGGGAGGCAACCCATCTTTTATTTTCAGTTTGCCTTTTGCTTTTCTTTAGTCATGAAGTTATTACCTCTGTAGCAACTTCATTGTATCTTTTTCTTTTGGTTTTTTGTGCCAAGTTTAGCCTCTAATGCATTGAAAGTGCGAGGTATTGTGTTGCTGTCCAAAAACAGATTCTGTGCGCCTGTTGCACGAAAATCTAAAATCTCCAGAATTTTATCTTTTTCTGATAATTTTTTACAGCAAGACTGATGCTTTTATCTGTCTTTCGTTAGTTTTAAGTTTTTTATTTGAGCTGCAGAAGTGCCTCGAAAAATTTGATCTTTACATACTGTTCAGATTTTGACAGATTCTGCTTTTATTTTGCATTTGTCTCTTTACCATCGTCATATGTGATACTCTAGGGGTAGAGTGCCACATTTAGGCTTAGTAAATAGTAGCTAATGTCTAATGAAGTTGGTTTGCAATTTGTCAGGAGTTGAACACATGTGCATTTTAATTTATGAGGACTAACCCTCTAATCAAATTATGAGAAGTTTTGTGTGAAGGGAGTTTTTAAGTTCCAAAGGAGAGGAATATAAAGAAATCGAGGATGGATCAGAGCTCAAGCTTGGGGATGCCCCATGGCACCCCCTCTGAATATCAAGAACTATCAAGAGTCAAAGCTTGGGGATGCCTTGGCCCCTCATCTTCATCGACTATCATAAGGTCGTCTTCGTTGAACTTCGTTTTTATCACTTTACATATTATGTGCTATGCTTGGAGCGTCTTTTTTACTTTCAGTTTTGTTAGTTTGTTTGCTAGTCATATCTTTGTTGGATCCTAGCTTTATTTGTGTGGGAGAGAGACACGCCCCGCTTTTTCGTTTGAATACTCCTTTGTTAATTCGTAGTGCTAATCTTTCCATCAAAAGAATTGTTTGGTCAACAAGGGAGACGGTGTAGAGCTTTTATGGTTATGAACGGTAAATGTCTTATGTTGTTCTGTTACCGGTTATTGTTAGATGTTTGCTTCAAACACCTTTTTTTTGCTAAGCCTAAAAATTCGTACTGAGTGTATGGTTCACTCGTGCATCCACTCCCGAAAGCCAAACTTTCTTGCCAGCTGAGTCCACCATATCTACCTATGCATGGTATTTCCTACCATTCCAAGTAAATTTGTCATGTGCTACCTTTAAAAATTCAAAATACTTCTTCTTTGTGCCTTTATTTTTAAGCTCATGAGGGAGCAGTAGAGAGCTAGATATAACTTGTGACAAGCGAGGTAATTTCCCCCCTTTCACCTGGTGTTGATGGATTACGTCTTCACTTGAATCAACCCGAGAGCAGCTTAAGCAAAAATATAAATATAACTCACAATTCTCCTCCGCGCAATGCAAATCTAAGAAATCAGCCCAAACATTGGACAGTGGTGAAACCAAGGAGAAAGAAGAGCGTACTCGCTCTTCTAAGAACCAGCTGCTCTCACAAGTCTAAAAACCTTGCTTGTCATGAGGGACTAGATAGTTTCTCTGTTGTGAAGTCGTTGACGAAAGCATGCATACCTCAAAATCATTTTACTTCTGTTTTAAAAACCAAAAAGCTTGAGCACATGACTAATCCCTACTTCCCTCTGTGAAGGGCCTTTCTTTCACTTTTAATGTTGAGTCAGTTTTCCCTTTTTTCCTTCTATCTCCACAAAAAAGAAACATCTAGCATTGACCCTGGGTATCGTTGAGCATATTACATTATCAAGATTAAACATGAATCTTTATATTGACTTTATCTATAAGATAAGCCGTTGGAAGTTGAAGCTCTTTGCTAATGCTTACATCTTCCTTTGTGTTGATTCTCAAACACTTTTGTCATGGAATTATTATCCTTGTGAATTAGTCAAATATGTTGATCACATTGTTTTCATGTCTTTGACATAATATTTATGAAAGGTTTTGCTTGGATGATTCAACTTGTTTATTCATTGCTTTCTTGCTATCAATTATAGACAATTGCTTTGTATCTCTTCATTCACATCCTTTGATTTGCATCACTATCTTGATCAAGAATGTGTTGGTCGCATGTCTCATAAAAAATTATTTGTTATCACTTACCTACTCGAGGACGAGTAGGAGTTAAGCTTGGGGATGCTGATACGTCTCAAACGTATCTATAATTTTTGAGTGATCCATGATAGTTTTGTGATATTGTCACATGTTTTTACTGTCATTTATATCATTTTTATGCATTTTGTCGGACTAACCTATTGACAAGATGCCAAGTGCCAGTTCCCTGTTTTTGCTGTCTTTTTGTTTCAAAAATTTACTTCTGGAAATATTCTCGGAATTGGTCGAAAATTTACGGGGAATTTTTATTTTCCACGACGAAGTACAAGACCAAAGGAGAGCTGCAGGGGAGGCCCACAGGGCAGGTGCGCCCCCCTGCCGCGGGTCAAGGGTCACCCGCGGGTGGGGCCCGCCCCTGCCCCTAGGACCTCGCCTTGACGCCCTCCGACGGCTATAAATTGCCTTTTACCCTAAAAACGTCGAGGCGGCCATTATTTTCCTGAAACTCGACCCCGACGCGCCGTCACCGAAAACCCTAGTTCGGGGTCCAATTTGAAGTTGATCCCGGCACTCTGCCGGAGGGGAGATCGATCCCGGAGGGCTCTTCATCGTCATGCCTTCCTCCGGGATGATTCGTGAGTAGTCTCACCTTGGACTACGGGTCCATGGCAGTAGCTAGTTGGTAGTCTCTCTCTCTTGTGCTTCATGTCTTATGATCTTGTGAGCTGCCTAACATGATCAAGATTGATTATTGTAATGCTATGTGATGTGTTTGCTGGGATCCGATGCATTATGAAGTTATGTTCAGATTGTGCATGATTCTTATATGAGTAATTTATGTTCTTGCATGCTCTCCGATGTGCGTAGTTACTTTTCCCAAGTGATTGTGTGTATCTCCAAGAGAGGGTATTTATGCTAGATACTGGGTTCATGCCCCCTTTTGTTCCTGGGCACGAGTGACAGAAACATCTAAGGGCGAGGGTGTGCTGTTGCTACTAAGGGTAAAACAGCGGTGTTAATGTCTCTTTTGATATTAGTATTTCTTACTTCATGTACTTTACTTAATGCAATTGTCTATTGCTTGCAACTTAATACCGTTGGGTGACAGGTTGGATAGCGATCCCACGGTGGACTTTTTAGACAAAGACGCAGTTTGACTCAACGGTCTTTGTTCCTTGTCGTGATGCCTCCACAAATATTATTATGTCCTTTTTGTCATAGCTAAATTGGGTTTGTGTCATGATCTTGTCAATTGCCTAGATGTAATTCGTCCACCCATCACATGCATATTTTATTTACTTGAGAGACTCCACTAGTGAACCCATGGCCCCCGGTCCATCTTTTTACATTGTTTACAACCTCATTTACTTGCTTTTAATCATCATTACTCCTCTGGTCACTTTTCATATTTCATCTATTTCATCATACAATTAACCGCTTTGTTTTCTGCGAGATCGGAAAGATTGACAACCTTTTCGCCGTTAGGGGCAAAGTATTTTGGTTGAGTGTGTGCAGGTCCACGTCTGTTGAAGGTCAAGCGCCATAGATCTTCAACATTCACCTCGTTGTTGATTTCAAAGTCCTACTAGTTCGATAAACATCGGTTCGTTAAATGAGGGAAAACTGCTACTAGCTGCAATTCTGCCTTCGCTTGGGGCACCACCCAACTTATTTTAATACAGCAGCACACACCAACACCACGGCGGCATGAAGGCGAGCTCCACATCAACCACGGCAGAGAAGCGAGGGTCAGGAGCACGACGGCGTCGCGCTGCTACCGACAACCCCAACCCTTGGGTTAGGTCGAGCACGGCCACATCAGGTAGGGGAAAGTAGATCGACATGGAGGAGAAGGAAGGGCGTCGCAAGGGCTCTGTTGCACACTAGCACGGCGGCGGAGGTCACCGGAGCTGGCCGGATTTAGCCGGCGACGGCGGAGGTGACATGGGAATCGCGAGGAGCTCGGGGATGTGAGGGAGAGAGGAGAGAGATGAGCGTGAGGGGGTGGCTCGGTCGGATGTCCGACCCGAGCCAGACCCGGGTTTAGACTTGGTTCAACCAAGTTTGACCATGGGCATTTTGGTCACATAATAAATAAAATTTAAATCAAATTCAAATTCAAAAAAATAAATTAAAATAGATTCCTATAAATAAATTAAAAATATGTTTTCAACTCAACACTTCATAAGGAGTCCAAATATGAATTTTATTTCATTTATTGAAAATAATTCCTCAAGTGAAAAATTCAAAGCTCCTTAAATGGATATGATTTGAATTATTTCCCAAAAATAAATTCTTTTCTCCAAATCATTTGAAAATAATTTCTTATATGTGCAATTCAAAAATATTAAGTGGAAATGAATTAAATTATTTTTTAGAAATTATTTTCTCAAAGAAACCATTAATAAATTAGTAATATATTTATTATATTTGAATTAAATTTTATTAACATTCTGTAAATGATTGTCCTGTTACTCATCCTAGGTAAAACACACAAAGAAGAGTTCACTTAAAAATCATTCACTCTTGTGTTAATAATATTTGTTATGGTTAAGTGATTAAAAGTTGAATAAATAACCATAGCATGATGTTATTGAAATATTTTCTTAAAGACATTAAAATTGATGATTTAAACTTTAAAATCTTACTTTCATTGAGAAGTACCTTATCAAATAAATAAATAAATAACATAGTTCTAAAGGAATAAACATTATGAAATAACATAAGTTATTTTCTTAATTAAAGTAGTAAACACTTGAGTTTTCATGTTATCTCAATTCAAAGTACTTTAATAAACCCACAAATTATAAACACTAATTCATCCTGAACACCTAAAATCACTTCAACTATCAAAGTATCGAATAAAACAAAGTTTGCACCTGTGAGCTTGGGTATTTTTGGGGTAATTACGATGCATCTCATATATATGCATATTAGCATCTTGCAAGTGTTTCCAGTAGTCCTTACCCGAACTACATTGCTATTTTTAGATCTCGGGGTTTTGACGCAACCCTGGAACCCCGAAGGGCATGAACTGTCACCTCTATCACAGGCAAGTTCATCACTTGCTCATACCTCTTGAAATATTTGTTAGAAAACTATTTGCAAAACCTTAATACACTATCACCTTTATACAAAAGAAAGCATAAAACCTATTTCTTTAATAATATGACTATTTGGCTATCTACCTGAGTGGTGGTAGCCTATTATGGTTGGCAGATGGAACCATGGTAAGAAGAATAGGTCCGGAGGTTCCATTTGTAAGGGAAAGTATTACCTAGGAATTAACAACAAATGTCGTCATAATGATTGCACCGTAAAGACGCGTTAACCATAAGGCTTGGAATGGTACGGGAAATGTCATCTGTGATCTTCTCTCGTTCGCATGTCAACGGGCTGCCAGTGCCGTACGCTGTAGATCTTGCGAGACTACATGCATATGGGTGGGATCCCTTAATTCCCACAGTTCCTGGGGTCTATGATGGTCTGCAAGGGGAGCCTAGGTGTCTACCGTGAGGGGTAGAGCATCAGGGGTAAACCTGCTATGCATGAATTGGGTGGGCATGCGGGGTGGTGGAGAAGCACAATGAATGGCTTGGATAAAAAATCAGGCCCCACACCAAAGAGAGTGTGTACAGGAAAGTACGCCTGGTTGTGCAACAAGGTCTTGATCCCTTATGGGTAAAGTAATGCACCTCTGCAGAGTGTAAAAAATTGTAACATGTTACTCCCTGTTCCGGGAAGGAGCTGCGAATGCTGCAGGAAAGGAACTCCATGAAGTTCTAGCCCTGTGAAGGATGACAGGCATAGTTTTCAGAATAAAAGCTACCTCTTGAAGAAATGTTTACAAAAACCTTGCATTAAGCTTAAGGCTCCCTGGAGTCTAAAGCTGTAGCTAGTGCATCAAACTTCCCACCATACATAATGGACTTGCTGGGTAACGCTGGTTACTCACCCTTTCCCGTTTGACCCCCTGCTTAGAATCTTGGAGCCATCAAAGGAGTTGACGGTGGTCCATCACGACATCGAGATCTTCAACAAGGAGTCCACCGCTACTACACCAACAGGAGAACGACAACAACTATGGCAACGTCAGAGTAATGACAACAAATTCAAGGAGATCACTCTGCCAATGGAGGCGACCACGTCTATCGGAAGGACGAGTACAATCTTGGATAGAGATACTCCAGTTAGAGCAGTTTAAGGCTGTGACAACAGCAGTAGTGGATTATGGATTAGAGCTGGAGTTAATCTCCCGCTTAGTGCTACAAATTGGCTCTTCTCTGGATTTCATTTGCACGAGGCTATCCTCTATGTATCGAGGAGGTTCTCGAGATTTTGTATTGAATATTGTTGTAATCCTATAGTGTTACCTTGGACCTGCTATGTTTCTGTTGTACCACTTTGAGGGATGTAATATTCACGGATAGGTCTTTCTGTGAGTATTATGTCAACGACTTGCACACTACACCATGCAGTGGTGTGCTGGGTCACCGCAGCTGGTATCAGAGCAAAGCGACCTTAGGTTTAAAACCTTTTAGGAGACTTGTAGGTTGGTAAAGACTATAGGAAGTTATTTGATCTAAATTATATCTTTCTATGACTTATGATGGTTATTCACCTGAGAATAATAACATCATATTTACATAGAGTATTCTTATCTATTCTTCTGTAGGTATAGTACTTATCTATCTTGTTTCTTTCTATAAATGGTATATCACATGAGAGAATGCCCTAAGCAATAACTATACCAAAGTGGGTATATCTAAGTCAGCGATACCTATGTTGTATCATTGATAATAGCATCCTATGAAGTAGACCCCAATGAGAGTCGGTGCTAGAAGGACAAGAGAAGAGAAGAATAATGGTGAGTTGGGTATACTAAGTCATGTAAGTTATGGTGAGTATGCCATTTTAATATGGTTCAAATCCGAAGAGGATGTCAGAGAAACAGATACTATTGCAAGGAGGACATGGAGCAGTGCACTTGTCCAACAGTAAAGTATTATGGTATTCATGTATACCAATAGTACCTACACGAGTGAACGTGAGGTTACACTTGAAGATATGAAGATGTATAGAAGTACGCCAAGGTACGAAGACAAAGATCCTTTTGAACTAAGATGGAGATAGGCATACTTAGACACTAGGTTAGAGTTAGTCAATTGCGAATGGTCAATTGTGGTAAATGCTCTTATAAGACACACTTTGAGTGAAGGATAAACCTGTCCCGTAAGCCAGTGAGGCAAGAATTGTTATATGGAATAGGTCTATAAGGTAATATATACCTAACTTGTATGTATAGCATCCAAGCCTGGGTACTTGAGATGTTTTTTGCTCAAAGTACTACCTACTTTATGGGCTAATGGTGTATGCGTGATATATAATTATATTTTGGTTTTATTGGTTCTTATTGGATTTTTGATTGACTAGATCCGAGCATGAAGTTTGAACTTGATGTGCAAATGCATGTTGCAACATTTTGTTCTTTCTTGATGTTACTGGTCTAGAGGGTACATAAGTTAGTATGAGAGCCTTCTGAGTAATCAGATTTGAGGCGGCAATGGAAGCACGCGAAGAGAAGGAAGTCAAAAGAATACAAAATTCAATGAAGTCACTGATGGGGATGGACCATATTCCACCTCATATTAGAATTTGGAGACAGATGTCATGAGTATAAGGAAGGATGGATGAACAATGTAAGTATGACCAAGAGTGTTACAAGAAGTTGGACAAAGATCTACTAAAGTTGATGCAAGGAAAGATACATTAGGATATATACCCGAGAAGGGAGGTCATGAAGTTTTTGCCTATCAAGTCATGAAGTCTTTTCGTGGCTGTTAAACTCAAGGATGGAGGTTCTTGGTTGAGAGAGTCTGAAGGGAAATTCAAAGACATTGAAAGAAGAAGCAATAAAATGCAGATACGTGTTGACAAGATTGTCGTAACTTGGTGGAAGTGGTTATTGTAGGAGCAATGAGGAGATATTAATACTACTGGGATCGAGATTGAGAATAAGTTTATCAACACTTATGTGGTCAAGTGAACCTAAGGATGAAGATGAAGGAGGATGAAAATAGAAGAACGGGGATATTTTCAGATCTGGAAGAATAAACAGGGAGTTGATCGTCTACTGTAGACATCATCAACGATGGAAGAAGCAAAAATAACTGCCAAACACGGAGTTCATTGTTCAGAAGAACATTAGAATCATAGAAGAAGAGTCTAGTTTGTCGTAGATTGATGATAAGCCAAGAAACTGGAGCAATTTTGAAGAAGGTATTTGACACATATGAGGCCAAAGTACCATAGTCAGAGATTATATCCGGAGTCATTGTAGAGATAAATGTATTATCAATAGGATGGACATCTTAGATCCAAACATCCAGATAGTAGGCACACCATGTATTTTTCAAAAAATTGTTGGAAACCTGGTAACCGTACCTCTGTACCGGAGGACGACACTGGGGATTCACAATATGTTTGATATACTACGTGTTTTTCGTGAGACCATTAGGTAGGTATATTGGGAATTGAGCAAAAGAGTAAGTTACGAAGTTCGACTAAATAGTGTGGATGGATGAAGCTCGACCGATAGGAGCTGACGGAAGAAAGTTCGCCTAACCGGACTACAGAAGAGAGGAAGATCTAGAAAACTCAAAAAGGGGAGAGTGAACAAGTGTACCAATGACCCTATAAGAAGATCGTATAAGAATGTGGAAGAGGATCTTCAACGCAGAGCTTAAAGCCATGGTAGTGCCAGTTGTCTGAATTGGATGATTGAGGGACATGAAGGAGTAGTAAGTTCGTTGGAATGTATCAAATAATCGATGAAAGTCGTCAGATGGATAGTATGGACCAATGGAGGATGCAGAGAAGTATGTGGGACAAGGGATCAACAATATCTACGCCCACGTCGGAAAGGAATTTGGGTGAACCAAAATCTGCAGAAATTCTTTCTACTTACCTCTACATGAGAGGAGGGGAAACTTCGGGACGAAGTTTTTGTTAAGGGGGGAATACTGTAATACCCCAACATTTACGAACCAACGAAGGGTAGAAATAGGAAATTGTGCATCTGCATGCATGCATCTGAAAACCCGAATAAATTTTTCGCAAACTAAAACTCTGGAGTGATCGGAGTCTTTTCACCTTGATGACTTAGGGTTTAGTTCATTCTGGTGAATTTGATTAATTTCGACATGACCTCTAGTTATTTTACTTGTTATGGGAATTCTATTTTATCGAATATATAAATAATATTTAAACTCAAATGAAATTCAAAAATTAAAATACAGATATTTATAATAAATAATCCAACAAATGAAATAATAGTTGAATAATAAATCAAATAATTACAAACACATGATTACAACTCTGGATTATAGAATAAAATAAAACAAATAACTTTATTAATTAATCACAATAATACATTGTCTTTACAATGGTTACAGCAAGAAAAGTTAATACAAATGTCTTAGGTAATTATTTTCCTAAACTAAACATCTTGTATTCATTCCATCTTCCAAATTTCTCTTATGTTTAAATCCATTCTAGCTTCATATCTGTTTCCTGCAAAACAAAAAGAAAAGAAAAATATAGAAATAAAAGGAGAAAGGATTAGGGTTTGGGTTAGGATTTTACTCTCTGGTTGGCAGACTATTGATCTGCTAATTCATCGTTGAGTTAGTTCAAAAGGGGCAAAGTATAGTATCTGTTCTAATTCAATTTGAAAATGCCTCAGAACCACATCACAGGCAGCAGCAGAAATCCACTTGGCATGCAAAAAGAATGAAACCCATAGGGATAATACCAAACCAGCCGAAGCCAAATTTCACTGACCAAAATATCTAAGGCCCAGGCGTGCACACAGCTTATTCACATATGCACTTCACCAGGCTGCCAACACAGCAACACCACCACTGAAGGGACAAGAGCAAGGGAGCCGTAGCAACAAAGTGGAAAACAACCACTTCACCCCACAGCAGCTTCCAGCACAAGTTCCACATCTTACAGAACCACAACACCACAGTTCACCGCTGATCTTTAGCTGAGAGCCAAGCTAGATGGACTAGAGTGGATCAAGAGCAAGCTGGAGCAAGGAGGCAACCACACGAGCAAGCAAGAGCTAGGAGGAGAAGGCCAGGAGCTAGAGGGGAGCAGCTGGAGCAGGCCAGCAAAGGAAACAAGCAGCAGATCCACAAGCCAAACCACATAGCACCATCCCTACACATCAGGAGGTTGAACCTCTAATCCTTTTGGTAGAGGCATGGCTTGATCTGTATATGTGTGATGGCTGGGGTTTTTCTCGCAGATCTGCATAGAGATGTTATGCATACGCATCACTGGTATTTAAAATCACAAGCAAGCATCTGTTCTTAACTTATAAAAGCCTCAGTCTATGCATCACAGGCAGGGACACAACCAACAAATCTGAGCAAAGGCACTTAAGCAAAAAATTGCTAGGTTTCACACCTGTTGTAGCACAGATCCATCACATGGTTTGCTGGGCACGTTTCCACAAGGGAGAGCACCTCAAGCACAAGCCAGGGAACCAGGGGAATGGAATAACCGTGCAAGGGCACATCTGTGCATTAGAAGAAGCACAAGAAAGCATAAAGGAATTTCCAAAGCTAAGTTTATTAGCTAGCTTCTGTGTAACTCATTTGGAGGCCTCACAGCATGCTTAGCTAAATTAATTAGCTACAGAAATAATTTCACACTTGCACAGAGCTCATAACACAGCCATGGCAACATATCAAGTGAGATCCATCAGAGCAGCAGCACACCTCTGAACCTAAAGGTTCGGAGTAGCACACACCTGCCCACAGCCAGTATCAAGACATGGATTCAGATAGGTAGCAGCTGACACATAGCATCACAACTAGGGATGTAAATGGATCGGATCGGATTTCGTCGTTACCATATCCTATATCTTATTTTTTCGCTGGATTTGGAGCAGAGCGGATAATGACTGATTGCGGATTTGGGGTCGGATATATCATATCACGGATTCGGGGTGGAAAAATTTAATCGGATATGTACGCGTATAAGTACATCGGTGAACCATAAAACCAAAAATAATAGTTCAATATGCTAATAGCCTAACAAAGTTGTACTCCATAGTCGTAACAATCACTAAGTGAGTTTTTATTTAATGGACGGAATTTACAATTCACTAACTACTAATTGTGTTCTATTAGGTTAGATGTTTCGGTAGAAAATCGGATTATTCGGATAAAAATCATCGGATAATCCTATTTAATTTTCGTATAATCCATATTCGGGGCTATTTTTAATAACATATCCTATACCGTATCCGGTGTCAAATTCGGAATCGGATATCCTTATCTGTCGGATTTCTTCAAACCGGATATGGATTGCTTGAAACGGTTTCGGAATAGGATTCGGTGCAGAAATTATCCTATCCGTTTACACCCCTAATCACAACCACTGCCACCAGCTAGAACAGTTCCACTAAAAGCTAGAGGAGCATCACAGTATCATCCAGTATCATCACAGAAGCAACAGAAGAACTCATCACCTAAACAATAACAAAACCTAAAATTACAGCTACACATTTAGCATCACAGAGCAGGGCTCAAAGGCCAGGAGAGGGAGCTAGATGAGAGTAGGAGAGAGGGAGAGAAACTTACCAACGCCCATGGCCGTAATGCCATGACGACGGGGCAATGCCCGTGTGGTCATGGAGGAGGACCAAGGGAAGACGCGAGCTCCACACCAACACCACGGCGGCATGAAGGCGAGTGATGGTAGATATTGATAAGTTGGGTGGTGCCTTAAGCGAATGCGGAATTGCAGCTAGTAGCTGTTTTCCCTCAATTAAGAACCGAGGTTTATCGAACCAGTAGGACTTTGAAATCAACAACGAGGTGAATGATGAAGATCTCTGGCGCTTAGGGATACCTTCAACAGACGTGGACCTACACACACTCAACCAAATACTTTGTCCCCAACGGCGGAGAGGTTGCCAATCTCTCCGGTCTCGCAGAACACAAAGCGGTTAATTGTATGATGAAATAGATAAAATATGAAACGTGACCAGAGGAATAATGATAATTAAAAGCAAGTAAATGAATTTGTAAACAATGTAAAAAGATGGACCGGGGGCCATGGGTTCACTAGTGGAGTCTCTCAAGTAAATAAAATATGCATGTGATGGGTGAACAAATGAAACATGAAAACTCTCTATAATGAAGTGTAGGTGCTAACTAGCACAAGTGTGGAATAAAGGATAGTAGTGCTGCCCCCTCTCTCTTTTTTTTAATTGTGGCCTCCGTGGCTCTTTTAAATTTTCTCTCATTGGTCTTTTTTGGACTCTTTTATGTGGCCACTTTGGACTCTTTTCAATATGCTCACAGCAACACTCTATTTTACAAGATGATCATCACACTTTTACTACTCATAACTCATAAGACTAATACATGATGTATAAAAGAAGATATGCATGATCGAGCGTAGTGTGGAAAAAATAAAAATGTAGAACATGTGGCAAGCCACGCTGCACACTAACTCAATGATCAAGCAAACTATATAATAATGAAGAACGACATCAAGTCATGTAATGTAATGATGGATGTTGCATGGCAATGTATCTCGGAACGGCTATGGAAATGCCGTGATAGGTAGGTATGGTGGCTGTTTTGAGGAAGATAATTGGCTTATGTGTAGGAGAACAGGATGAAGTTCTCCCACGGAGTTGGATGTGCTCGCGAAGTATGCACCAATATCAATGTGAGAGAGGGCATTGCGCAGCACCGAAGAGGCTAGCAAAATATGGAAGTGGAAGTGCCAAAAACCAAAACTCAACAATGCATTTCGTATATTGCAAACAACTAGCAGTTTCAATGTTCCACAAATGGTTAGAGACACCCCGAGAGGGATCGTGGCGGCGACACAAGTACCCCGTTGGCTTCCCCGACCGTTGTAGTAACTACCCACTAGGAACTTATTTTCAACTTAGTAGAATTCATGACACATTAGCATTGTTGACTTACATTGTTTAGTTCAGAAAAGTACGGCTCCACGCTTTAATAACACCTCTGCACTAATCAGCTCTAACACCATTAACCAACACATTTTAACCATTAGTTATTTTAAACAATTGAAGGGTATCAAATTATCCACATAGTGATCTACAAGACTATGCAGGTTTTTCTACTTCATACCACTGCCACATGCATAGCATTTTTCCGATCTAACACATTAACCAAGCAACCAAAACAACTCTCCAACTATAAGTGGAGAACAAGAGAGTTTAACTTAACAACTATAAGCTCTAAACAAGATAAAAGGTAAAAGCGAGAGCTTACTAGAAAACAGACAGTAGCTAAGAATACTCAAAAAGATATAAGCGAAGCAAAGGAGTATTCAAAAGAAAAAGCGGAGCGTGTCTCTCTCCCACACAAATAAAGCTAGGATCCGACAAAGATATGACCAACAAACAAACTAACAAAACTGAAAATAAAAAGACGCTCCAAGCATAGCACATAATATGTAAAGTGATAAAAACGAAGTTCAATGAAGACGACCTTATGATAGTCAATGAAGATGAGGGGATGCCTTGGGCATCCCCAAGCTTTGACTCTTGATAGTTCTTGATATTAAGAGGGGGCGCCATGGTGGCATCCCCAAGCTTGAGCTTTGATCCATCCTCGATTTCTTCATATTCCTCTCCTTTGGAACTTAAAAACTCGCTTCACACAAAACTTCTCATAATTTGATTAGAGGGTTAGTGCTCATAAATTAAAATGCACATGTGTTCAACTCATGACAAATTGCAAACAAACTTCATTAAACATTAGCTACTGTTTACTAAGCATCAATGTGGCACTCTACCCCTAGAGTATAACATATGACGATGGTAAAGAGACAAATGCAAAATAAAAGCAGAATCTGTCAAAATCTGAATAGTCTGTAAAGATCGAATTTTTCGAGGCACTTCTGCAGCTCAAATCAAAAAACTTAAAACAAACGAAAGATAGATAAAAGCATCAGTATTGCTTTCAAAAATTATCAGAAAAATATAAAATACTGGAGATTTTAGGATTTTCGTGCAACAGGCGCACAGAATCTGTTTTTGGACAGCAACACAATACCTCGCACTTTCAATGCATTAGAGGCTAAACTTGGCACAAAAAACCAAAAGAAAAAGATACAATGAAGTTGCTACAGAGGTAATAACTTCATGACTCAAGAAAATCAAAAAGCAAACTGAAAATAAAAGATGGGTTGCCTCCCAACAAGTGTTTTTCTTTAACGCCTTTTAGCTAGGCCCAGTAATTTCAATGATGCTCACATAAGAATAAGTATTGAAATGCAAGGGAGAGCATCATCAAGAAAGTATAAAACACTTTTAAGTCTAACCCACTTCCTATGCATAGGCATCTTGTAAGCAAATAAATCAATTAAGCACAAAGTATTGAGCATAGGAAGGTAAAATAAGAGCAACTTCACAACTTTTAGCATAAAGAGAGGCGTTTTAGTAACATGAGAACTCCGACAACCATATTTTCCTCTCTCATAATAATTTTCAGTAGCATCATGAACAAACTCAACACTATAATTATCACTTAAAACAAGCTTTTCATGATCCACAAGCACATAATTTCGGTCCATTTCAAAAATAGTGGGATTAAACCCACTTTCAATAGCATTATAATTTTTATCATCAAGTAATCTAGGACCATCATCAAGAGCTTTATCATAAGAAATTTATAAACACAACTCCTCATTATCATGCATCTCATTGGTTGTAGAAAATAAAGGATTATCATAAGATTTATCAATATAGCACGGATTATGATATATAACAAGATCATTTTTATCAAAAAGGAATGTTTCAAATGAATCAATGGGATCATAACATTCATTCTCCTTTTGTAAGGAAGGAGGACAATCAAATAATGTATGAGTTAGAGAGTTACTCTCATTAGAAGGTAGAGATGGGTAGCTACTCCATTCTTCCTCCATTTGTTCGTCACTCTCCTCCTCTTTTCATCCAATGGGCTTACAATTTCAGACATTTCTTCTTCCATAGGCTCCTGGATGGCATTAGTCTCTTCTTCTGGGGGAGATAAACCCATAAGATATTCAGTAATATAAGCATTATCATCTCTGTAATTATCCATGCAATGGCTAAATATAGCAAAGCTTTCAGTTTTATAAGGACAATCATCAACATTTTCAAGCAAAGAAACAATTTCATAGCACCCTTCCAAGCAACGAATTCTTCAATTTGTTCCACATCATAAAAATCATAGTTAAGATGATAAGGTTTCATTAATTGCAAGCACATTGGAAAGGAAGGTGTTCAAAATTCAAGCAGCATGAAGATTCATGACAACAATAAGATATGTCATATTTAAAGCACAAGTCTCTAGCATAATTGTTCAGTTGATTTATTATTTTCCATAAGTGTATCCCTTTTTGAGACAAGCGGTATTCCTTATAATATTCTTGTTGATCTTCTGTGAATCCACCTTGCCAATAAGATCTAGTTTCAAAGAAGTTAACCATTGAGAACAAGTAAATAACTAAGCATACTAACAAAACGAAAATAAAGACTACACTAATTTTTGGGGTTTTAAAATTTTGAAACAAGAAAATAAAATAAACGAGATATAAAGCAAGCAAGACAAAAACAAAGTAAAGAGATTGAGAGTATGAGACTCCCCTTGCTGTAGCTCCAAAGTCCTCGGCAATGGCGCCAGAAAACTGCTTGATGGTAGATATTGATAAGTTGGGTGGTGCCTCAAGCGAAGGCGGAATTGCAGCTATTAGCTGTTTTCCCTCAATTAAGAACCGAGGTTTATCAAACCAGTAGGACTTTGAAATCAACAACGAGGTGAATGATGAAGATCTCTGGCGCTTAGGGATACCTTCAACAGACGTGGACCTTCACACACTCAACCAAAATACTTTGCCCAACGGCGGAAAGGTTGTCAATCTTTCCGGTCTCGCAGAAAACAAAGCGGTTAATTGTATGATGAAATAGATAAAATATGAAAAGTAACCAGACGAATAATGATAATTAAAAGCAAGTAAATGAGGTTGTAAACAATGTAAAAAGATGGACCGGGGGCCATGGGTTCACTAGTGGAGTCTCTCAAGTAAATAAAATATGCATGTGATGGGTGAACGAATTACAGCTAGGCAATTGACAAGATCATGACACAAACCCAATTTAGCTATGACAAAAAGGACATGATAATATTTATGGAGGCATCATGACAAGGAACAAAGACCGTTGAGTCCAACTGCGTCTTTGTCTAAAAAGTCCACCGTGGGATCGCTATCCAGCCTGTCACCCAACGGTATTAAGTTGTAAGCAACAGACAATTGCATTAAGTAAAGTGCATGAAGTAAGAAATACTAATATCAAAATATACATTACCACCGCTGTTTTACCCTTGGTAGCAACAACACACCCTCGCCCTTAGACATTTCTGTCACTCGTGCCCAGGAACAAAAGGGGGCATGAACCCACTATCTAGCATAAATACCCTCTCTTGGAGATACACACAATCACTTGTCCAAAGTAACTACGCACATCGGAGAGCATGCAAGAACATAAATTACTCATATAAGAATCATGCACTATCTGAACATAACTTCATAATCCATCGGATCCCAGCAAACACATCACATAGCATTACAATAATCGATCTTGATCATGTTAGGCAGCTCACAAGATCATAAGACATGAAGCACAAGAGAGAGAGACTACCAACTAGCTACTGCCATGGACCCGTAGTGTAACATCCCAAAAGTAATCCCCTTTTTATTTTCTTGCATGTTAATTTAATTGCTGCATCATCATGACATCATCATGCCACCTTGGTTGCATTTGTGGTTTTACAAATTCAAATTAAATAAAATGAGTTGTTATTTTATGTCTTTATCACATGCAACACTTTAATTAATTTGCAACCCAAAATAATAAAACCAATTTTATTTTGAACAAGCAATTAAGTTGTTATTTGAAATTGTGGTGTTACAAAATATTTTGTGGGAAAAATATAAAAAAAAAACCCTACCTATTATTTTTCCCTCTTCTATTCTCTCTCTTTTATTTCCTGGAAAAAGAAAAATAGAAAAAAAGGAAACACAGGAGCCAGGCCGAAGCCCAGCTCCCTCTCTCTTTCTCTCCTCTCTTCTTTCTCTTCCGCACGGCCCAATCCCTTGGCCTTTCACCTTTTCTTCCTCCTGGCGATCACGTGCGCCAGCGCCGAAGCGCCCCACGCCACTTCCGTCGCCACCGAAGCCACCACGCCACCCCAGCTTCCCCGCCTATAAAGCCACCCCGGGAGCCTCTCCTCCCCCCAAACCGGCCCTAACCCTTTTCCCCAGCCGCCGCTACCGCCATCTCCTCTCCTCTTCCCCTCCGTTTCTTCTCCCTCCCGAGAACCACCACTACTTAGCCGGAGGAGACCACGCCGACGGCGCCATGGGGTCTGCACCGGGCTAACAATGTCGGCACAGTGGAAACCAGGGTACCACGGGCCGGCCTGCCAGGGCCCACAACACTCTTCAGAAGATTTCGCTAAGGACCAGGCTCTCCAAGCCTGGCGAGCCTCGCGAGGGTTTTTTCCTCGCGAGGGACCTCTCCTCGAGAGGGCATCTTCAAGGACCAAGCAAAAAGGCTCGGCGAGGCCTCCAGCCTCGCGAGGGATTCCTTCCTCACGAAGCCAGCTCTGCCTCCGCGGCAGAGCGCACATGGGCTCTGCACCCTCCGCAGAGTCACGGGCGCGCCAGCGCGCGGTGACGGCAGCGCCGCAGTTGCCGTTCTCGTGTATAAAGCAGTCAACAACGCTGCACCAAGCAAAGGAGCTACAAGAATTGCCGTTTTGGTGATAAGGGGACCGTCTGCCGCTACGCTCCAAGGGCGACGTCACCGTGGGGTGCCTCCCGACCTCAGCAACCCCAGCCCACCGTCCTGGCTGGACGGTGGCTTTTTCCAGCTTTGGTGATGCCGCTCCCTGCCATGGACCGCGTCCATGGACTCTCCCTTTATCGTGCACCCGTCCTCCTCCTTCGTCGCCATGTGGTAACCCTTCCTGCCAAGATATTTGGGGGAAGAGGTCCAAGACACCTATAAAAGGAGGGGGAGCACGTTCGGGCAAAGGGGTGCTTCTTCTTCGGTTGACGGCTAGTTGGTTCTCCTTGAGTTGGCAATCTGAGATCTAGGGTTAGCCATTGTTAGCCACCTCAAGCTCGCCAAGCTCTCTTTGTACTAAAACCTCTCCAAGCAGTGCAATACAATCAAGGCAGGACGTAGGGGTTTTACCTCTCCAAGAGGGCCCTGAACCTGGGTAACATCGTGTGTTCATCTCTGCAGTGCCGTCCCACAGCAATCTCTGCGAGCACCGTCGCCAAGGCATGTTGAGGGTTGTTTGATTCCGTGTTCAGCCCCTTACTCGATTCCTTACTCAGTGAGACACACCCAGTTCCTGGGACAGTTCTCCGACATTTGGCGCAATAGGTAGGGGGCTGAGGCGCGTCTTCAATCTCGACACCGCCATGCCCAGCTCTCGCGCCGAACGTCTCGCTCGTCGGACGGCCAGCACCGCCACCGCTACCGCTGGCAACCCGCGCGGCCACCACGGCAGGAAGTGCTGCTCTAGAGCGCCACGTCGACCCCGAGCCCCGCGTCGAGCATCCAGAGGACAACGACGACGACCACGCCGGGGACGACCTAGGCGAAGAGGAGGCTTCCTCCCTGCACCTGTCGCGGGACCGTGCTGCCTCCTCGCTGGGCCGCCCTGTGCCCAGCCCGGCAACAACGCTTCTCATGGCGCAGGAGATGCTGCAGTACCGCCCCACGCCGGAGGCTCAAGAAGCCTGGCTTAACCGCCTCTCCGAGCTCGTCGGCACTGCTCGCGTCGCCGCTCCTGCACCGTCTCGTTCGCTGGTTCTCTCTGCGCGCACAAGGCACGTGGCGCACGGCGCGCCGCATGCACCTCCTTGTCATCCCGCGCCCGCTCCAGCTCCACCAGTTCCACCGCAACCCGCCCCAGCCGGGGCTCCTCCTCGTGACAACCGTGCTGCATCGCACACGTCGTTGCCGCATGACTGCCAAATCATGCAGCGAGCCCCGGAGGACGCACGTGTGAGCATCGAGCGCCAGCAGGATCACCACAACCGCGCCGTCCAGGACGTCGCCACCACGGGGCGCCACCTCCGCGCCAGCCTCGCCAACGGCCCGGTCACCTACGCACGACGGCCGCGTTCACGTCGCAGCCTCCATCGCGTCGTCTGGCCGGTCAAGTTCAGGCCGGATCTTCCTCCGCGCTACGACAGCAAGAACAACCCCCTGGAGTTCCTGCAGCTCTACACTTTGGCCATCCAGGCCGCAGGGGGCGACGACAAAGTCATGGCGAACTGGTTCCCCATGGCCCTCAAGGACTCCGCGTCCTCGTGGCTCACTAACCTCCCCGCTGAGTCCATCAACACCTGGGAGGACCTCTGCCGGTGCTTCGTCGCCAACTTCAAGGGCACGTACAAGCGCGGCCTCACGTACAACGACCTCCGCGGCGTACGCCAGAAGCCTGGCGAGACCCTCCGCAAGTACATCCAGCGCTTCAGCCAGGTGCGCAACAAGATTCCCAACGCCACCGACACGCAGGTCATCTCGGCCTTCCGGGCTGGGGTCACGAACGTGCGGATGCTCGAGAAGCTTGGCATCAACGACAACATCACCACCATCGTCAAGCTCTTCGACTTGGCAGACAAGTGCGCCAAGGCTGAGGAGGGCCGCCTGTTCATCAAGAACGAGCCAGGGGACCCTGCCGAGGGATCCAAGAAGCAGACGAACTCGCCAGGCGAGCGGCAAGAAGGGAAGCCCAGAAGCCTGGAGTGTTCGAGGAGAGACTCGCCAAGTCCTCGGTCAGGCAACCAGCGGTCAACACGAGCATCAATGAGGAGCTCCCACCAGCCCCATCAAGTGGAGCACCAAATTGCGGGCTGCCCTCAGGCGATCGCTTGCGGATGACCCTGGTACGCCAAGACACTGGTTGGATCGACGAGATCAAGAGCTACTTGCAAAATCAAGTCCTCCCGAAGAAGATGCAGAAGCTGAAAGGGTTGCTCGCCAGGCCAAGTCCTACTGCCTCCACGACGGAGACCTGTATCGTAAGCGCCCCAATGGGGTTGCGTTGCGGTGCGTCCCTGCCGAGGAAGGCCGCCAGCTCATCAACGACATCCACAGCGGAGAGTGCGGCCACCATTCATCCTCACGCACCCTTGCAAGCAAGGTCTTCCGGAGTTGCTTCTACTGGCCTTCAGTGCTTCAAGATGTAGCCGCAATCGTCCAATCCTACGACGCCTGCCAATTCCATGCCAAGCAGATCCACCAGCCCGCGCAAGGACTCCAAACTATCCCGCTCTCCTGGCCGTTCGCGATCTGTGGGCTGGACCTCCTGGGACCCTTCCCGCGAGTGCTCGGGGGCTACCGCTACCTCTACGTCGCCATCGACAAATTCACCAAATGGCCTGAGGTGGAACCCGTGCGCACCATCCCGGCGAAATCAGCGGTGAAATTCATCAGGAGCTTGGTCTGCCACTTTGGCGTGCCCAACCGCATCATCACCGACAACGGCTCACAATTCATCAGCGGCGTCTTCAAGTCCTACTGCGGCAGCCTCGGCGCCCAAATCTGCTACGCCTCGATGGCTCACCCACGAAGCAACGGGCAGGCTGAGCGAGGCAACGCCGAGGTGCTCAAGGGCCTCAAGACGAGAAGCTTCAACCGCCTCAAGGCCAGCGGCAAGCACTGGATCGATGAGCTCCCCTCGGTGCTCTGGTCCATCCGCACCACGCCAACAAAGCCAACTGGAGAGACGTCGTTCTCCCTCGTCTATGGCGCTGAAGCCGTTCTCCCCAGCGAGATCACCCACGGCTCTCCACGAGTCTTGGCCTTCAAGGAGGCTGAGCTGGACGAACTCCGCAACAACGACCTGCTGCTGCTCGAGGGGCTCCGCCGCAATGCGGCCCTGAGAGCGGCAAGGTACCAGCAAGACCTCCGTCGCTACCACAGCCGCCACATTCGCCCGTGCACACTCGAAGCAGGAGACCTTGTCCTGAGGAGAATCCTCTCCAGGGCAGGCCTCCACAAGCTCTCGCCAATGTGGGAAGGACCCTACAGGGTCGTGCACATCGCCAGGCCTGGCTCCGCGTGGCTCGAGACGGAGGATGGCATCCCTGTCGCCAACCCCTGGAACATCCAGCACCTGCGCAAGTTCTACCCCTAATCGTCCTCGACGAACAATTTTTTGCATCAAGGGAGAGCCTTGCGCCATCATCCTCCACGAGGAAAAACTTCGGGCTCCCCTCTCTACTAAACGTTGCCGCGGGCCGTTCGAGAAGACTCCCAAGCCACCACGCCTCGGCAAGGTGACTTCTTCAAGCACCATGCCTTGGCGAGGTGGATCCCCATGCCCAGCCATGGCGGACCGCAGGCTCTCGAAGCCACCCCCGCATAGGGGCCCCCTCTTTGAGCTCTCTCTACATGGGTCGCCTCGGGCCGCGAGAGTCTCAGCCACTCCATGTGGAACCCCATGCCCAGACATGGCGGATTTTGTATTTCTGGCCACGCCAGTGTAATGAACCTCTGTTTCAGGTCACTTTGAACCTTTGCGCTTCGCGCCAGCATATGTTGTTGCTTCGGTAAGCAGTTATGTTATTGCTTTTCATCCTTGCTCGTATGATCCCTCCTGTGTATCTCGCGAGCGGGGGCTGAGCATGGTGCCTGTGCCTCGGGAGCATCCCAGCAGCGCCTCAAACCCAAGGGATCCGAGCTCTGAACTCACGGGTCAGCTCTCATGCATGTCAACTCCCAAGGAGCTCTGAACTCATGGGCTGGCTCCCGTGCACGTCAACTCACCAAGGACCTTGGTGCCTGTTCTCCTCGCGAGACACACATGAAGGAACCTACGAGCACGCATGAGTTATCTAGCTATGTATTGCTTGTGGGTATGCCTATCTGTCCAAACGCAGGAAAGCAGGTTCAAAACAAGCCTCAGGCAATCTCGGAAGAAAAACGCCTCATCAGGGAACCAACACCCTCTCCAAGGCAAAAATGCCTCGCGAAGCTAAGTCCAAACACTTGGTTAAAATTTCCTTTCGCTGGTTTTTTGTCCCTCGAGCCTCTTTTCTCTCTCCTATGCCTCATGGGCTGCTTGCGCGTTAAAGGGGAGCCCCGAGCATCGCGCCTCGGGAGATCTTACCTCTCGAGGCCTCGCGCACCCCCCGGCCTTGTGGAGCCCTGACTCTCACATACCGAAGCGGCGGTGGCGTAGCGCTAAGAGAGGGTCCTAAGACGTAGAGCGAAAAAGACATGAAGGGAAAGATAAAAGCCTCCCGAGGGATATTCACAAGCGCATTCAAATAAAGCTTAAACAAGTCTTTACAAGGTTTGCAAACAAAATGCTAAGATAATATGTGCCCCATGCACATCCAGCTGCAGGAGAGAGCTCAGGCCGCCGGGCCTCCTGAGGTGCCCACGTCGTCTGCCGCGGCGTGTTCCTCCTCCTCTGCGGCGTCCTCCTCGCCATCGTCCTCGTCCTCCTCTACCTCGACCTACTCAAATTTCTTGGCGTACTCCTCGGCGGCCTTCCGCATCCTGTCGCTCAGCGCGACGTGGCAGCTGAGGTCGACGGGCGCCATCACGGCCTCGAGGTCGAGGGAAGGCTGAAGCCTCGTGAGGTTGGCAAAGATGCGGCAGGTGGCGTTGGCGCTGGCGTGATATGGTTCGGACAATCTGCGCGTTGTGCCGTGCCTCCTCTGCGGCGTCTGCAGCCGGCCCCACCTGCTAGTGGAGCTCGCTCAGTTCCTTCTTCAGGGCGGCAACCTCCTCTTCCGCGCGAGCCTGGGCATCCCTGGCGCTCTTAAGGCGGGAAGCCATCTAGTTCTCCTCCTTCTCGAGCCCCTTGATGCGGTTTTGGAGCTCATTGCGCTTCATCGTGAAGCGCTCCTCCTGCTTCTTGGCCTTCGCGCCATAATCCTTGGAGAGATCTTGGCGGATGAGCTTGACCTTCTCGTCGGCCTCCTCCTACGTTTTCTTCTGCTTTGCCGCGAAATCGGCGTTGGCCTTCTCGAGGTGCTCCGCGTAAGTGGCCTCGTCCTTGGCCACCCGGCCCTCGCGAGCCCGCAGCTGCTCCTCGCGGGTGGCCTGGTCCGTCTCAAGCTGCTGGACCTGCTCCTCGCGCCGGTGCAGTTCCTCCTCGCGGGGGAGAGCTCTCCATCGCGCCGCGTCAGCTCCGCCTCGCGCTGCGTCAGCTGTTTGTCGCGAGCGTCCAGCCTCTCGCGGAGCTCCTTCAAGCTGTCCTCGACAACTTTGGAGTCCATGATAAACTTCTGCTCTGTGGCCAAGACCTCCTGTTGCTTGGAGGCGGTTTCCGCCTCGAGCGCCTCCCGCACGGCATCCAGCTGCTCCATGGTCTCCGCCGCCTCCCGCTTCACGCTGTCGTGGGTCTCCTTGGCGAAGCGCATCGCCTCTTTGCGTGCCGCCCGGGCCGCCGCATCTTGCCGGCGGCAACTCTCCACCCTCTCGCGGAGGAGGGCCCAGGCTTCATCAAGCCTCGCCCGCTCCTCCGCCCTGGCGAGCTATTCTTCGGCATATTGCGCCTCCATCTCGCTGAGCATCTGCCGCGCCTGGCTGAAGACGGAGCTGCGGCGAGCTGCGTGACGGCGCGGCTCCCGCAGCGCCAAGACCCCCACATCGCTTCAGGGTGCGGAGGCCTCGACGCTTGTCGAGGCACCCGGGGCACCCTGCCTCGGGCTCACGGCCGCTCCTGATGCGGCCTGGGGGCTCACGTGGTCGCCTCCTTCGTCACCCGCGTCAGGAGCCCTCTGGGGGCTGGGCGTCCTCTCGTCCCCGGCTCCGGCGTCCGTGGGCTCCAGAGGGGTTTCCTCCTCCAGCTCCTCAGGGGCAGTTTCCGCCCCGCCCGTGGCGGCCGCGCCTGCCCCGGCCTCGGGCTCGTCAGCCCCTCTTGTGGAGGCCTCTTCCTCCGGAGGCGGCTCCGTGGTGGCCTCTTGGGCCTCCGCCTCGTCCGGCCTCTCCGAGGCTCGCGCGGCCTCGGTCGCCGCCTCGTCCTCCTGCAGTGTGGGAGGAGTGGCAGCCCGTGCTGGCGACGGGGCCACCTCCTCAACCCCATCCTCCGCGCGGTGCTCATCCGCGGGAGGAGTAGCCACACGCTGCGGCTCGTCAGCCGCAGGCGTCTCCGCGGTGGCGTCGACGGTCTCTCCAAGCTTGCGGAGCCGTCGCCTCTTCGGCGCCGCAAGGTTGCTGAGGAAAAAGACAAACAAAAGATCCGTCAAGAGCGTTTTCGAAAGCAAAAATGCTAAAGGAAAGAAGAAGGACCAGGGCTTACTCGTTGGCCATCCTCCACACCCTTTTCTTCGCCTTTGGCGGCTGAGGGCTGCTCGCTCTGGCCTCCTCTCGAGGCGCTCCTGCCTCCTCACGAGGAGCGCCCCTCGCGGCTACGGCGTTCCTGTCGTGGGCGGCCTTGGAGCGGGGCTCGCAGCGTCCTCCCTTGCTGCCGCTCTCCTCCTCCTCCTCCTCTGTGGTGCGTTGGGAGGGAGCTACGCGAAAGGCATCCTCGTCGCTGCTGGAGGAAATCACCTGGAGGTCCTCTTCAGGCGGTACGCTCCTTGGGGAGCCGGTGGAGCCTCCCGAGGGGTTAGCGCCTCTCGAGGCCTCGTCCTCGCCAGAGTCCTCAACCTCGTCCGGCTCCGACGACTCGTCCATCTGCTCCAGCTCCGCCGCCCACGGGTTGCTGCGGGGCCCGCGGTGTCCCTCGGGCATGATGCCCCATTCGTCGAATATGGGCAGGCCTCTGCTGTGCTCGCGCACGCTCTCGTCCACAAAGGTGAAGAGCGGCCGGGCATCGTCGATGTTTGGGGATGGGATGGCCACCGTGGCGAAGAGAACCCCCATGACCTGGCTCAACACCTCCGGAGTGAAGCTGTCTGTGCACATGCGCATCCCATCCCCCTGGCCTGTGTACGCCCACATCGGCTCTGAATGACACTGGAGGGGGGCGATGCAGCGCCTCGTGAAGTCCTTCGCCACCATCTAGCCGGTGAGCCCGGACTCGCGGAGCCCCCGTATGCACTCGTACACCGCGTCAAGCTTTGGGCCCTCAAAGCCCCCGCTCGCCCAGCGCGCCCACTTCTTCGGGGGCACCACGGGTATATCCAGGAGGTGGTTCGACGTCTTGGTGTCGATGAAGAACCACCGCTGGCGGAAGTCCTCCACCTTCTTCGTCACCTTGGTGATGGCATTCTCCCCGCACCATGCGATGGGGATGTAGTTCTTGCTCCTGGCGTCGGCGATACGGAAGGAGACGCATCCGGTCTGCTCGTTCTGCGCGGTGGACCGGAGTGCGTAGAAGCTGCGGAAGAGGTCCACAGAAGGGCGGATACCGACGTACGCCTCGCGGAGGTAGGCGAAGATGGAGAGGATGAGGATGGAATTGGGATGGAGATGGAGGAGTTGGATCTGGTATGCCTCCAAAACCCCCATGAGGAAGCTGGAGAAAGGAGGAACGAGACCGGCGTAGAGAGTGTGAAGGAAGATGGGGTAGTACCCCGCGCAGAGCTTGCTGCTGCCGGTCGGCTCCATGCTTGTGGCACCGAGCTCGTGGGTCTTCGCGGCCGCCAGGTGGCGCACCTTTTCAATCGCCGCCGAGTGGATGCGGGACCTCGGCAGCGCCCCCTGGGGTTCAGCACTCCGCGACGCCGCCGCAGACTTGCCGGCCTGCATCGTGGCCTTGCCCTTCTGGGCAGCGGTTGCTTTCTTGGGCGCCATGGTCGCAGGAGAAGGAGACCTTGGAGGTGGAGCGCTCTGGGAAGAAGGAGGCGTTTGGGAGAAGTGTGCGGCGGAGTAATGGGAGAAATGACGGGCGCCATCATCGCGCGCAGGCTTTATTGGCCAGTTACCAAGGACGTGGCGGGCCCCACCGGGTTGCCCGTTGAAGCCGAGGAGATCGTGGCCTCGGGCGCAACCGCTGCGCCCCACGTGTCACGGCCCGGCAGGCACCGTTGGGCCCCCGACGTTGCGCCTGCATCCATGGGCTTTGGCGTGCCCATCGTGGGCCCGGGGGCTAATGTCGGCACAGTGGAAACCGGGGTACCACGGGCCGGCCTGCCAGGGCCCACAACACTCTTCAGAAGATTTCGCTAAGGACCAGGCTCTCCAAGCCTGGTGAGCCTCGCGAGGGACCTCTCCTCGAGAGGACATCTTCAAGGACCAAGCAAAAAGGCTCGGCGAGGCCTCCAGCCTCGCCGGGGATTCCTTCCTCACGAAGCCAGCTCTGCCTCCGCGGCAGAGCGCACATGGGCTCTGCACCCTCCGCAGAGTCACGGGCGCACCAGCACGCGGTGATGACCGCGCCAGCGCGCGGTGACGGCAGCGCCGCAGTTGCCGTTCTCGTGTATAAAGCAGTCAACAACGCTGCACCAAGCAAAGGAGCTACAAGAATTGCCGTTTTGGTGATAAGGGGACCGTCTGCCGCTACGCTCCAAGGGTGACATCACCGTGGGGTGCCTCCCGACCTCAGCAACCCCAGCCCACCGTCCTGGCTGGACGGTGGTTTTTTCCAGCTTTGGTGATGCCGCTCCCTGCTATGGACCGCGTCCATGGACTCTCCCTTTATCGTGCACCCGTCCTCCTCCTTCGTCGCCATGTGGTAACCCTTCCTGCCAAGATATTTGGGGGAAGAGGTCCAAGACACCTATAAAAGGAGGGGGAGCACGTTCGGGCAAAGGGGTGCTTCTTCGGTTGACGGCTAGTTGGTTCTCCTTGAGTTGGCAATCTGAGATCTAGGGTTAGCCATTGTTAGCCACCTCAAGCTCGCCAAGCTCTCTTTGTACTAAAACCTCTCCAAGAAGTGCAATACAATCAAGGCAGGACGTAGGGGTTTTACCTCTCCAAGAGGGCCCTGAACCTGGGTAACATCATGTGTTCATCTCTGCAGTGCCGTCCTACAGCAATCTCTGCGAGCACCGTCGCCAAGGCACGTTGAGGGTTGTTTGATTCCGTGTTCAGCCCCTTACTCGATTCCTTACTCAGTGAGATACACCCAGTTCCTGGGACAGTTCTCCGACAAACAAGGAGGTCGACCACGTCTACGTCGCCTACGCCGCGGAGCTGGAGCAGGAGCCAGATCGGAGCTGCGCGGACGCC
This sequence comes from Puccinellia tenuiflora, assembly GCA_012064385.1. Lineage (NCBI taxonomy): Eukaryota > Viridiplantae > Streptophyta > Magnoliopsida > Poales > Poaceae > Puccinellia > Puccinellia tenuiflora. The sequence continues at coordinate 424,288 of QRDG01000334.1, forward strand.
AGGGTCTGCCTCCTCTACACCGACGTTGCCTTCTTTCTCTTCGTCCCCGACACCTGCACGTCGCCGTAGCCTCCAAGCCAGGCCACCTCCCTTCTGCCCATCGGCGAGCACCACCGCCCTCGGGCTACCTCCTCACCCTCTCCCCTTGCTCTGGATGACGCCGTCGAGCGCATCGTCGACCGCCGAGTCAACCATGTCCACGGGCTTGTGCTCATGTTCGAGCTGCTCCCACACCACGCCCTCGCACCACGTCCTGTCCACCTCCAGGTCGAATGCACGCTGCACACATGCCTCTGCACCCTCAAGCGCACGCTCGTGATAACCAGCAGCGGCTGCTGCAGATCACCTCGTCGTCGTCCTCTGAAACCCAAAGTCTGAACCTTTGCTCTGTTAAAAGTTTAGTTAAAACCGATAGTATGGTTTTTGTAAATCCAGACCTGCATTCAAGCACCCACACGCACACAGCCCAGTTGGCATCTGTTCCCCGCACGCACAAATTGATCACGGGATCGAGTCCTCGATCTGGCGATTTAAGCCGCCCTTTTTTTCCCCTTTTTCCAGTCACTGACATGTGGGCCTATGGGACCTACCTGTCATACTAATGGGTAGATTTTCATCTTGGTGTAAAATGTTTTCCCAGATCCAGATCTGAAGTTTTGCACCTTAGCCCTGGTTTTGAAAATCTTTTGCAACTAGGTCCTTTTTATATGTTTATGTCCTGTTTTCAAAAACTTTTAATTCTTGGCCTTTTCGAATTCAAAAATTGCAATAAAAATATGTTTTGAATTCAGAAAAATGTAATCTGTCCAAAAATACTTTTTGTTTGATTTTTTGAATAAATTTAAATGGCTAAAATAAATCAATCTTTTGCTAATTAATTAATCTTGCAAAATTCATAACTTTTGTTCTATAATTCCAAAAATTATGAATTTTATACCAAATTGTAGCTAAAAATGTAATCTACCTGTTTATAATTTTTCATGCATTTAATAAACAATTTAACTTTCGGGATAAATAGAAAATCCATTAATTGAACTTTAAAAATGCTTTAATTGCATTAGATGGTTATATTATTGCAATAAGCCACTTTAGCTTTGCCTAATAAAATGTTTAGCACTTTAATTTGATGCATAATTAAATTGCCATGACATCATAATTGATTGAAGCATCTGTATTGATTGTTGCTTTTGTTATGTTTGGGGTTAACCGTAGACGACGACATTGCCGAGTACCCCGACACCTCTGAGGATCTAGCCCAGTACCAGGCTACTAAGCAACAAGGCAAGCAGCCCCTCCCCAACTTTCTGTTGTGTCTTATGATTCCTACTAGAAGTGCATAGCCTGTTAGAAGTCCAGATATTCCTGATATGCCTACCTATATCCTATGCTTGTTTTCCAGTTACTATCTACTAGCATGCTTAGGAGTTGATTGTGGTCTATCACATGTTTATCTGGTATATCTTAATAATTGAAGACTTGCTATGTGGGAATCACTTTATTATATTAAAGATAAGGCACCGACGGAACGCCAGTTTATGGTGTTTTGTTCTGCTAGTGTCGCCTAGGAAAAACAATTCTTTTCCTCTTATCCAAGAATGAGCGCCCTACCCACACGTGGGAAGACTTATGGAAACCCCCGCAACTCAGTACCGGATCTGCTATATTGGTTAGGGAGCCACAACTAGTTCGGGTGTTTACCATTTGGAGCATATCACAGAAGAAGCATGATGAGGATGAGTGACGCATATAGGTCGCGGTATGATGCGAAGTGGCTGCTCATGGTAGTTGGTGCCACCTAGCACTTAGGCGCAAATGTTTGGGCCCACAAAGGAGTTTCGGCCGGGCTCTCGACGTGGATCAGTCTCAGATAGGTGGCTCCTTATCCAATGTAGTAGTAATGGGGAAGGTCGTGTTGAGATACCTAAATGGCTCTGTGGCATGTGGTTGATTGAACGTGTATGGCTACACTTGGGCACCCCTGCAGGGTTAAATCTTTTCGAAAAGCCGTGTCCGCGGTTATGGACGACTTGGGTAATGTGCTGGCTAAAAAGATCATAGACAACACCGTATCTCTAAAAAGCTAAATTGACTAGTAAATAGCCATATTCAAATAATAACCTGCTAAAACTTGATCAACGGGTGAGTGTCCGGACTTCTTCCTCGTGGGTAGATGATACGATGGAGTTGTCTCAGGACGGGTATTGCTTGGTGAGTAGTTTAGCCTAGTAGCGCAAGCGCTCTCTTCCCTTATTCTAATTAGACGCAAGTTGTAGCGTGTCTTCTGTAGTTGTTAGGTGCTGCAAGTCCACATATAGCCCCTTTTCAACCCCAATGCATGTGCATCGTACCTTCTTTTCCTCTTGTGCGTTAGACTTACTGAGTACCCCCATACTCATACCATCGGGTGTCCGGTGCCCGTGTTTTCACCGATGCAGGAGCGACAGCAGTTTTCGACGATCTAGATGGAGGCTACTACGTAGAGTTCGACACCGACTACGATGAGTAGATCGAGATCCTAGGAGGCAGCCTGAGAGCACCGTGGGCGGCTCCTCTTTTATCTTCTGGCCTATGGCCGTTGATGTAGTCTGTACTCAGACAAGTGATTGCTTCCACTGTATTCGGGATGTATGATCCCCTGTGATGTAATAAAAGTATTTTCGAACTATGTTTATTTATCTTTTTGTGTCGTACTTGTGCATGTGATGTAATCCAATTGTGATTCTACTTGGCGAAAAGTTCATTTTCGCTAAGTGGGGCTTACACGTAGTCGAAGGTGAGACAACTCACAAATCATCCCGGAGGAAGGCATGGCGATGAAGAGCCCTCCGGGATCGATCTCCCCACCGGCAGAGTGCCGGGATCAGCTTCAGATTGGACCCCGAACTAGGGTTTTCGGTGACGGTGCTCGAGTTCTGGAAAATAATGGCCACCTCGACGTTTTTAGGTTATTAGGGATTTTATAGGCGTCGAAGGGGGCCGAGGGGGTGCCCCAGGAGCAGGGGCGGGCCCCACCCACGGGTCCTAGGGGGGCCGCGGCAGGAAGCCACATGCGCCCTATGGGTGGCCCCTCAGGCTCCCCTTTGGTCTTCTGGTGCCTTTAGTCGAGTAAAAATTCTCCGTAAATTTTCGTCCAATTCCGAGAATATTTCCAGAAGTAAATTTTCTGAAATACAAAAACAGCAAAAACAGGGAACTGGCACTGGGCATCTTGTCAATAGGTTAGTCCGACAAAATGCATTAAAATGATATAAATGACAGTAAAAACATGTGACAATATCACAAAACTAGCATGGATCACTCAAAAATTATAGATACGTTTGAGACGTATCAGCGAGCTCCATATCAACCACGACAGACCAGCGAGGGTCGGGAGCACGACGGCGTCGCGCTGCTACCGACAACCCCAACCCTTGGGTTAGCTCGAGCACGGCCACATCAGGCAGGGGAAAGTAGATCGACATGGAGGAGAAGGAAGGGCGTCGCAAGGGCAATCTGTTGCGCCCTAGCACGGCGGCGGAGGTCACCGGAGCTGGCCGGATTTAGCCGGCGACGGCGGAGGTGACATGGGAATCGCGAGGAGCTCGGGGATGTGAGGGAGAGAGGAGAGAGATGAGCGTGAGGGGGGTGGCTCGGTCGGATGTCCGACCCGAGCCAGACCCGGGTTTAGACTTGGTTCAACCAAGTTTGACCATGGGCATTTTGGTCACATAATAAATAAAATTTAAATCAAATTCAAATTTAAAAATATAAATTTAAATAGATTCCTATAAATAAGTTTAAAATATGTTTTCAACTCAACATTTCATAAGGAGTCCAAATATGAATTTTATTTCATTTATTGAAAATAATTCCTCAAGTGAAAAATTCAAAGCTCCTTAAATGGATATGATTTGAATTATTTCCCAAAAATAAATTCTTTTCTCCAAATCATTTGAAAATAATTTCTTATATGTGTAATTCAAAAATATTAAGTGGAAATGAATTAAACTATTTTTTAGAATTTATTTTCTCAAAGAAACCAACAAGAAATTAGAAATACATTTATTATATTTGAATTAAGTTTTATTAACATTCTTCAAATGATTGTCCTGTTACTCATCCTAGGTAAAACACACAAAGAAGAGTTCACTTAAAAATCATTCACTCTTGTGTTAATAATATTGGTTATGGTTAAGTGATTAAAAGTTGAATAAATAACCATAGCATGATGTTATTGAAATATTTTCTTAAAGACATTAAAATTGATGATTTAAACTTTAAAATCTTACTTTCATTGAGAAGTACCTTATCAAATAAATAAATAAATAACATAGTTCTAAAGGAATAAACATTATGAAATAACATAAGTTATTTTCTTAATTAAAGTAGTAAACACTTGAGTTTTCATGTTATCTCAATTCAAAGTACTTTAATAAACCCACAAATTATAAACACTAATTCATCCTGAACACCTAAAATCACTTCAACTATCAAAGTATCGAATAAAACAAAGTTTACACCTGTGAGCTTGGGTATTTTTGGGGTAATTACGATGCATCTCATATATATGCATATTAGCATCTTGCAAGTGTTTCCAGTAGTCCTTACCCAGACTACATTTCTATTTTCAGATCTCGGGGTTTTGACGCAACCCTGGAACCCCGAAGGGCATGAACTGTCACCTCTATCATAGGCAAGTTCATCACTTGCTCATACCTCTTGAAATATTTGTTAGAAAACTATTTGCAAAACCTTAATACACTATCACCTTTATACAAAAGAAAGCATAAAACCTATTTCTTTAATAATATGACTATTTGGATATCTACCTGAGTGGTGGTAACCTATTATTGTTGGCAGATGGAACCATGGTAAGAAGAATAGGTCCGGAGGTTCCATTTGCAAGGGAAAGTATTACCTAGGAATTAACAACAAATGCCGTCATAATGATTGCGCCGTAGAGACACGTTAACCATAAGGCTTGGAATGGGACGGGAAATGTCATCTGTGATCTTCTCTCGTTCGCATGTCAACGGGCTGCCAGTGCCGTACGTTGTAGATCTTGCGAGACTACATGCATATCGGTGGGATCCCTTAATTCCCACGGTTCCTGGGGTCTATGATGGTCTGCAAGGGGAGCCTAGGTGTCTACCGTGAGGGGTAGAGCATCAGGGGTAAACCTGCTATGAATGAATTGGGTGGGCATGCGGGGTGGTGGAGAAGCACAGTGAATGGCTTGGATCAAAACCGTGCCCCACACCAAAGAGAGTGTGGACAGGAAAGTACGCCTGGTTGTGCAACAAGGTCTTGATCCCTTATGGGTAGAGTAACGCACCTCTGCAGAGTGTAAAAAATTGTAACATGTTACTCCCTATTCCGGGAAGGAGCTGCGAACGCTGCAGGAAAGGAACTACATGAAGTTCTAGCCCTGTGAAGGATGACGGGCATAGTTTTCAGAATAAAAGCTACCTCTTGAAGAAATGTTTACAAAAACCTTGCATTAAGCTTAAGGCTCCCTGGACTCTAAAGTTGTAGCTAGTGCATCAAACTTCCCACCGTACATAATGGACTTGCTGGGTAACGCTGGTTACTCACCCTTTCCCGTTTGACCCCCTGCTTAGAATCTTGGAGCCATCAAAGGAGTTGACGGTGGTCCATCACGACATCGAGATCTTCAACAAGGAGTCCACCGCTACTACACCAACAGGAGAACGACAACAACTATGGCAACGTCGGAGTAATGACAGCGAATTCAAGGAGATCACTCTGCCAATGGAGGCGACCACGTCTATCGGAAGGACGAGTACAATCTTGGATAGAGATACTCCAGTTAGAGTAGTTTAAGGCTGTGACAACAACAGTAGTGGATTAGGGATTAGAGCTAGAGTTAATCTCCCTCTTAGTGCTACGAATTGGCTCTTCTCTGGATTTCATTTGCACAAGGCTATCCTCTATGTATCGAGGAGGTTCTCGAGATTTTGTATTGAATATTGTTGTAATCCTATAGTGTTACCTTGGACCTGCTATGTTTCTGTTGTACCACTCTGAGGGATGTAATATTCACGGATAGGTCCTTCTGTGAGTATTATGTCAACGCAGCGGAGGTGCCCAAGCGGCCGATGCAGCGCCGTGCGTCAGGCGGCCGCGATGGAGGTGGGTGGCGAAGGCGTCCGAGCAAAACACGGCGTTGATGGCCGACGCAGGCGACGCGCGATGTCGACGCCCAAGCGGGCAGCCGGGCGATCGCGGCGGACGGCCTGTGCGGCCGATGCAGCGCCATGCATGAGGCGACCGTGGTGGCGGAGAGTGGCGGAGGAGTCCCGATCGGAGCAGGGGTGGCGACAGCTAGCGATGGCGACGGGCGAGCTAACGCGCGGAAGACGGCCATTACGAGCCGCCGCGTCGCGCGAAGCCGCCGTGTCGGGGAGGAGGCCGGTAGTCGTGCCGGTGACAGAGTAGAGGCGCGTGAGAACGACGGTGGCGGTGGGCGACGCAAACCGATCTTAGATCGGAAAACCAAAAAAGAACACCGATCAAAAGCGACCGGCGCGAGAGAAAAACCCCGATCAAGGGATCGGGAGAAAAGACTCTAGGGCAGCCGATTCACAGGACCGGCGGACGAACCCTAGGTACGGGCGGCGCGGCCCCCGGCGGAGATCATGGAGATCGACCTCCCCGGGGGGCGGCGCGGTGTGGAAGCGGCAGCGGCGGCTAAGGTTGGAGTGGTTAGGCTGATACCATGTAGAAGGATAGAGAGAGATTGGTGGAATCGTTGTTTATTGCTTGAGCCTCATGGACATATATATAGTAGTACAATGATCTACTTGGAGTACAAGGCAAGGTAGAATAGAATCCTACTCTAACTCATATTTCCTAAATAAACATTATACTTTGTTGAAGTGCCTATGTAGATTATACTATCTTTCTACTCCGTATTAGTTTGGATTTTTCATTGCGTTAGCTAGTACATCATAATTTGACATTCTACTAAATAATCATACAATCTTTTGGGTCTTCTACCCTGATAGAATAGACTGATAGAATAGGTGCACATGCACATGCTAAACTTAGGGACACCAGACCGCCGCCGTGATGTCTAAATGCCGCCGCCATATTCAGTCCATGTTTATTTTCGACAATATTTGTTTCTGTATTCATTTTTATTTATCAACCAGGATACAATTGAAAGATGTGGTGTCCACATAGTTGTGGGTCTTGTCACGCCACAGGTCTCAGATAATTCACTCACACTCAACTAGTCTCCGAATTACAAGGATTTGGATACAGACTCGCGTCACGCAGAGTCGAGAACAACTCGCAGGCTGGAGGAGGAAGGAGACGGGAGAATTGCCACACGGAACTTTGCTTTGGAATATTCTTTGATGCCTCCATCACGCGGACGTCATCGCTCCTTTGTACCCGCTGGTGCACATTTTCCCAGGTTGATCTTCTGACCGGAGGGTCCCACTCGCTAGGCGATGACGGTCACGAATCTGCTGTCTCGCCTTGGTCCTCTTGAGTTCCTTCAGTGCTTGGTTCAGGTGCAGAGTCGTGACATCCCCCCCCTCGAGCTTCGGCCTGCCCCCGGGCCGGTGAAGATGGGAATGCATTGACCAGCGTGAAGAGTGGTTCCCAGGTGGTGCATTGCGCGGGGAGGCCTGTCCAACAGACGAGCACTTGTGGCACCTGTTTGTTGCCGCGCCTCACCAGTCTGTCTGCACACACTTCCACAGGCTGGACAGAAACATTGGCAAGTAAAAATGATGGAAGTTTAGCACACACCTTGTCCTTTTCACTGAGAGCTTTCTTCAGCTGCGAGACGTGTATCACCGGATGAATGCGTGAGTTGGGTGGCAATTGTAGTTTGTATGCCACCTTGCCCACCCGCTGAAGCACCAGATAAGGCCCAAAGTACTTGAATGCCAATTTCTGGGATGATCTCTCCACCACAGACGTCTGCACGTAAGGCTGTAGCCGTAGGTAGACGCTGTCCCCTACCTGGAACTCGCGCTCAGAGCGTTTCTTGTCGGCCTGTGTTTTCATCCGTGCTTGTGCTCGAGCTAGATGCTGATGGATGATCGTGATGACCTGAGCTCTCTCCTTAGCCCACTGATCCAATTCTGTGTTCCCTGTTGAGTGCGATTGCTCCACACCGAAATGCCGAGGTGTTCGCCCAAACAACACCTCAAATGGTGAACGACCCAAAGCCGAGTGATGTGTTGTACCAATACTCGGCTAATGGAAGCCAACGAGCCCACTTCTTGGGAGTTGCATGGACCATACAATGCAGATAAGTTTCTAGGCATTGATTGATACGTTCTGTCTGTCCATCTATTTGAGGGTGGTACGAAGAGCTGAGGTTCAGAGTGGCATTTGCCAATTTGAATAGACTTTTCCAAAAAGCACTCGTGAACACCTTGTCTCTGTCGGAGATCAGCACCTGTGGCATGCCATGGCGACAGTAAACATTGTCCAGGAATGCTTGCACCACCATGTGTGCAGTGAAGGGGTGTTTCAATGGCACGAAGTGTCCATATTTTGAGAATTTGTCCACTATAACCAATATGGTGTCATACTTGTTGAACGTTGGCAGCCCTTCAATGAAATCCAGACTCACGGTGTGCGAAGCGTCAGGTGGAATTGGCAAGGGTTGTAACCTTCCTGGCATTTTCACTCTCTCACTTTTTGCTTGTTGACACGTTGAGCAGACCTGCACATACTTGGTGATTGTTGCCTTCATGTTAGGCCAATAAAACAGTTTCTTGATTTTTTGATATGTCCCCAAAACTCCAGAATGCCCACCAATTGCACTTGAATGCATTGCCATCATCACTGCTTTGTGAGCCTCTTCATGGTTCCCCAGCCAAATTCTGCCTTTATACCTTATTATGCCGTCAGTGAGAGAGTAACCCTGGTCATTTTCCCCAGTCAACGCTAGTTCCACCAATAGCTGGTTTGCCTTCTCATCTTTGTTGTAAGTGTTCACCATAGTTTCCAACCACTTGGGTTGCACTGCCGACGCAGCACACAAGGTAGGTGTGTGTTCTCTGCGCGACAGGGCATCAACAGCTTTGTTTGTGATGCCTTTCTTGTATAGTATTTTATACTGAAATCCCATTCGCTTGAAAAAAGCTTTCTGCTGGATTGGTGTGTTGAACTTGTGCTCACCCAAGTGAATCAAACTCCTATGATCTGTGTGAATTGTGAATTGCTTGTGCTGCAGATAAGTTTTCCACTTATCTAGGGCTATGAGTATAGCTAGACATTCTTTGTCATAGATTGACAAGGTTTGGTTTTTGGCCCTGCTCAGATATGCTATCGGGTGTCCTTGTTGCATCAACACGGCCCCCACTCCAGTGGCACAAGCATCGGTCTCCAACACAAATTCCTTAGCAAAAGCTGGCAAGGCCAACACTGGTGCAGTAACCAGTGCTTGCTTGAGGGCGAGGAAGGCGTCTTGAGCTAGTGGAGACCACACAAAAGGGACATTCTTGCACAGCAAGTCAGTGAGAGGTTTGCAAATGATGCCATAATGCCTGATGTGTTTTCTGTAGTAGCCAGTTAGCCCTAAAATTCCCCTTAGCTGTTTAAGATTCTGTGGTTGCGGCCAGTGTTGCACTGCTACAATTTTTGCTGGATCTGTGGCCACCCCAGCTTCTCCAATTATGTATCCCAAATACTCTAAAGATCTTTGAGCAAGGGAGCACTTGGACCTCTTTATGAATAGCTTATTTTCTGACAGTAACTGGAACACCTCTTTTAGATGCTGTCTGTGGTCCTCCAGGGTTTTGCTGTAAATCAGTATGTCATCCACAAACACCAAAACAAACTTCCTGATGATGTGAGCAAAGATTGAATTAATGGCGGCCTGGAAGGTTGCAGGTGCACATGATAGTCCAAATGGCATCACTCTGAATTCATAGTGACCACTGTGGGTTTTGAACGCCGTTTTGTGCTCATCTGTGCACACCATTCTGATCTGATGGTATCCGGAGTGGAGATCAAGCTTTGTGAAATATTTAGCCCCGGCCAGTTCATCTAGAAGCTCATCTACCACAGACATTGGGTACCTATCTTTAACTGTGACAACATTTAGGTGTCTGTAATCGACACAAAACCTCCAAGTACCATCCTTCTTTTTGACAAGCAGTACTGGAGAAGCAAAGGGGCTTTGACTTGTCTTGATCACCCCCTGCTTAAGCATTTCTTTAATTTGCTTCTCAATCTCATCCTTTTGCTGTGGTGAATATCTATATGGTTTTACATTCACTGGCTGTACCCCAGGAAACAGGGTGATTTTGTGGTCATAAGGTCTGGGAGGTGGCAGTCCTTGTGGCTTCATGAAACACTGTTCATTTTCCAACAACAGTTGTTCAATGCATTCTGGGATCTCTTCATTTTTTTTGATCCACAGCACAGATTAATTCAACCACATGAGCAATTGCGTGATTGTCCTCCAGTTGAATTATCTCTGCAAAATCTATGTGTGTACATTCAGAAATCTTGTCTTTCACTCCTCTGACAGTGATTCTCTTGCCCTCCTGCTTTATTATAAATGTTTTCTTGTCCCAGTCGATCCACATTGGGCCCAGGGTTTGCAACCAGTCGATGCCCACTATAATGTCATAGTGAGGTCAGTCAAACACCTTCATGTCAGTGCAGAACTTGGCCTGTTGACACTGCCACTGAATTTTTGCCACTCATGTATCCACCACCACCTTTGCTCCATTTGCCATTGCCACAGTTACTGCTGGAACCCTGGTGGTCTCCAAACCCAGCCTTTCCACTGCATCAGTGCTGATGAAACTGCCACAGCTTCCAGAGTCAAGCAATATCAGCACCTCCTTGCCACATATTTCGCCCTGTAACCTGAAACTTTTCTTTTTTGTAGTGCTTGCCATGGCACATTGTGATATGTGCATTAGGTCAATTGTGCTGTTGTTGCCCTCTGATTCACTGCCCTCCTCGGAGCAAGATAGTTGTAGTAATTCCACCAGCTCCTCCACCACATTGAGTGGGACATTGGCCTTGCATTTGTGCCCGGGCTGATATTTATCGCCACATTTGAAACATTCCCCTTTTGCACGGCGTTATGCCTTAAGCGACTGAAATTTACTTTCCCATGCTGGCCTGCCTGAAGGCTTCTCATCTATTTTGGCATGCCCTTCCAGAGACCCTGACAGTATGCCCTTGCTTGGGTTAGTACCTCTGGAGAATGCCGGCTTGTAATAATCATGCTTGAATTTAGTACTGTGGAATGATCTTGCCTCTTCCAACATTTCTTCCTGCGTTTTAGCAAGAGCTAGAGCAACATCAACCGTTCGGGGTTTATGCAAACGAATAGCACGTTGAATTTCCTTTTTAAGCCCCCCAATGAATTTAGTGACAAAGAACGCCTCATCATAATGCCTATTATGCACTAGCACCTTGTGTCTAAGCTACTCAAACTTAAAGTAGTATTGCTCTACACTATCCACTTGCTTACATCGTTCTAACGCTTCTAGAGCTCGGCGGTGCTTGTCTCTCCCAAATTTAGCATGCACAGCTACACACAACTCTTCCCGGTTCTCTAAATCTCCCTCAGCATCCATGTTCTGGAGCCAGAGTGCGGCATTGCCAATAAAATGCATTGTCGCATACCCAGCCCAGGTGTCATGCTCCACCCCATACATGTGAAAATATTTCTCACAAGTCTTCTTCCACCATTTGGGATTTTCTCCATCAAAATGAGGGAAATCAGACTTAGGTGGCCTATTGGTGCGCTGCCTACTACGAGAGTCAAGCATAGCGTCGGGCTCCTCTACCCCATGTCTAGATTGTTCCCCTAGATCAAAAGTTATTGGAGATTTGCGAAAAACACGCGTACCCTTTGCCAGGGCAGGTGCCATAGCCGCATGTGTCGTGGTATTGTCGAATCTAGCCGCGGCAGGGGTGCCATCGAGCTAGGTAGAGAGAGGGGTTTTGGAGACGTGGGGTGTTCTAGCAACGGGGTCACAAAGGGTTTACCCAGTTTCGGATCTCGCAACGGTGGCGAAACCCTACGTGCTGCAATAATTCACTATAAGGCAATATCGCCGAGTTACAGTGGATCGGGATTGAGAGCGTGCCCTAAGGTGTCCCGTAGGCAGGCTTATAAAGGCGTCCGGACCTAGGGCTTACAGGAGGAAACCTAACCAACTAAGTATAGAGTTCTACTCCAATCCGGCTTGGGCCCTGCCTTGTAGGCTAAGTCTTCCGCAATGCAGGCCGGCTTCTGGAATCTTCCCTTAGCCGGATGGGCCTCCTGCGCTTCATCATACTGGGCCGCCCGGTTAAGCCGGATTCGGCTTACCACCACTATGGGCCACCCTGGTATGCTGGCTTTTAGTCTTCTTAGTGAGGACACCTGTTCGGCATAACCCCAACAGTAGCCCCCGGAAAGCTTCAAGTACTTCAGCGGCTGGCTTCAATTTTTCGACAGTGTGTCGTCCGGGAAATTCATCATCCGTCTTCAGTCTTGGAGCATTCCCAGAAACCTGCAATCATGTCGAACAGCTTTGTCGATTTCAATATGCCGGCTTTGTATGCCGAAAAGCTCTTGGACGCATAACGACACGCGTCCACCGATTTGACGGTTATGTCAGACCCGGGTAGCGTGAGTGGAGGAGCATCTTTTGAATCCAGGGGCTAGTTTCCGTTTTCCCGCGCTGGAACCAAGGCGTCGGAGGGAAGGAAACGTCTCCAACGGCTCGATCCCGCGACACGTGGCGAGAAACTCGGCTCCTGACCGTTGCACACATCTTGGCGCAGCGCTATAAATGACGACCGCTTCGCCTCCGCCGCGATCTCTATGCCATTCGCAACCCTAGCTCAAACTCTCCTTCAGATCTCATCTCCTCTCCCGAGCTCAAACTCCTCCAACTCTCCCTCAAGCTTCATGGCATCAAGCGCTCCCAGCGCCCCTGTCGTCGACGCCGCGTCGCTTGGTTCGGCTCCGCCGATGGGAGGGTCCGCATCTACGGCCGACGCCGCCGCCGTCGAGCCAACCGCCGCTGCATTTGCACCTTCTTCAGCTCCGGCGAGCTCCTCCGCCGCTTTGGGCCGCGATGCCGTGGCTCTGGCAAAAGCAGCTGCCGAAGCCGCTGCCACGGAGCCCTCTGCTTCTGCGGCTTCCGATGCTGCCGCCGAAGACATCAATGTCGGCGAAGAGGAAGAGGAAGAAGAAGCCGGCAACAACAAGAGTGCGGCCATCAACCCGTCCCATAATTGGGTCTGCTCTGTGGTGGACGAGGTCGAGCTGAAGGGGATGGAGGCCGACGGAGCCATTCTTCCTTCGTCTGAGTCGAAGCCGACTTGGCGATCCGCCTTCGGCGACCCTTGTCCCACTCCCATCAATGACGAACGGGTACTTCTCTCTTCCCATGTCATTAGGGGATTTTCCTTGCCGCCTTCGGCTTTTCTAGTAGATCTCCTAGATTATTACGGCCTCCAGCTCCACAACATCACTCCAAACAGTTTGTTGTACATCCAAACAGTTTGTTGTACATCTCCGGCTTTGTAGCACTGTTCGAAGGCTATTTAGGCATAAAACCTAGGTTAGACTTCTTCGAACGATGCTTCTTAGTCAAGAGGCAAACCGTGAACAAAGAGCTGCTAGTGGCCGGCACAATCAGCTTCAACTGCCGCCGGGATATCGATTGGAACCCTCAAGTGCCAATCGTTGATTTGGCAAAGGGATGGGCATCCACCTTCTTTTATTGCAAGGACGTGGCGTCGCCAAACCAGCTGCAGGGGCTTGCCCCTTTCACAGACGAAGCCGGAACGCCCCTGCCCTCCTGGAAAAAGAAGCCATCAGGTGCAATGCCGGCGGAACATGCCGCCCTCCAAGCGAGGATTGCGCAACTGACATCTAGCACTCCTCCCTTGACTGGGGAGGACACCATTATCTGCTGGATGAAGAGACGGATCCAGCCCCTCCAACACCGTGCTCGGCTTTTATGCGAGTACACGGGTGAGTCTGATCCCGTGCGGATCAACGAGAAAGACCTGGAGCAGAGCCTCTTCGAGGCTCGCTTCAACAAGCTCATCAAGGCCTGGCCTGGATAAGGCCGGCAATATGAAGAATCATTGCCGATGTTTACGGCGACCAACCCTCCCCCAAAGGTACTTTGACTAACCAAAGTTCAATTCTTTGAGAGATTCGGGTTTGCTTTTGTCGGACTAACATGTAATATGTCAGATTCCTGGAATCTCCGACGTCCGCCCTGCTGGTAAGCCGTCGTCCAGCAAGGCGCCCACGCGGTCCATCTCCTTTTCATCGGCTACCGCAGAGAGCCGGAAGAGGAAGAGCCAGCCGATCCGGATTGGCGTCAAGTCGTCTGAAGATGACGATGCTCTCGCTGGGCTCAACATCCCCAGCAAGAAGTAAGTCGACTGATAACATCTCCTCCTTCCCAAGCAGCAATGCCGGATTTGCTAAACTTCATCTTTTACCTTTGCAGGATAAAGAAAGGTGCTCCCTTGAAAATAAAGACAGTTGCCACAAGGAAGAAAGCCTCTCCTGCCATCCCTCCTCCAACTCCTCCAATTCTAGAGCCGAACCCCACTGAGGAGAACACCCGCGCCATGGTGACGGCTCCACCTGTTGGGAGAGCCAGGGTTATTCCTCCCACCCAGTGGACAGAGATGACGGGGAAGGTGGCAGAGCCTTCCTCTCCAAGGGCTGAAGTTCCAGCTAATGATGCCCCAATCTCCCCCCGATCAAAGCAGAAGCATTCGACGAGGAGGGGCGCATCAAGCCGGAATTCATGAGCCGGTTGATGAAGGCACCTGGGCTTCCTCGAAAGAAGGGAACGAATGTCCGGGACGACGAGCCGGATCACACCAAGGCCTATGACACCTTTGTTGTCATAGAGATCCTTGAAGATCTGCAGAACTACTTTGCTGATAGCTTTGAGGCCGGCATGACGCTTCTCCGCAAGCACTACCAGGTAAAATATCTTACCCAGTAGCCCCCGAGCACTATGCCGGGTTAAGTTATTAAAACTAGCCGACATAGTGATCCGAGTTAGTGCGCATGCATACACTTAGCCCCCTAGCCATGAAATGTCGTCATGTAGCCACCTTAACTTGTAAATATAGCTTTAGGCTTTTAGCAATTCCTTACGCAGATCCACCAAAAAATTGGCGCTGAAACCATCAGTTCTTTGGGTGTGCGAAATTAGGAGATGCGCCGGCTTAAGACTGAACTGGCGAACAAAGATGCCATCATCGAAGGGCTTGAGGCAGACCGGGTTCAATACCAAGGTAACAATGCCGAAACTTAACTTTCTATAATGGGTATTTTTACACTGCTGACATATTGCCTTGCAGATGCCATTATAAAAGCCAAGGAGCTTGCTGAGAACGCCGGCATTGTCGACCGGCTCCGCGATGAAAACATTGAGCTGAATAAGCTTAACCAATCAATGGCGGCGGAGCTGGAGGTGGTCAAGAAGAACCTTGCCAAAGCCGAACAGATCCTGGAAACAGAGAGGCAAAGTCACAAGGATGCCCTCAACGAAGTCCAGGATCGGCTTGACAAGCGCCTCGACGAATCGTTGGCTATCGACAGCCAGCTTCTGAGTAAGTTTCGACAAAACTTAAACTCATTGGTTTCTGCCTTAGCCAAATATAGTTGAACTTCGCCTTTTTTGCAGCTCCGGCGGGTTATGGCCATGAGCTGACGGCAGAGAACCGGCTTGACCAGATACTGGAAGTAGGGGAGCTCATCCCGAAGATTCTTTCTTCGGGAAAAGAGCTTGCCGAGAAGTTCTTTCCCAGCAACCCCGAGCCCCCGGTGAACCTTGCCAGCTTAGAGGCTGAACTGGCCGAAGCAGTTTCATTCTTCGATGAACGGCTTCGATCCAGCACTCGCGGAGGTGCCAAGACGGCCTTGGGCTTGATGATGGCACATTACCTGGAGGCAGAAGCCTAGCGTGTGGCATCCGTCTTCCCTCTTGAAAAGGAGGACGGCACATCGCTGGATGACCAAGATCGCAAGAGGATCCTTCGCTCCGTCTCCGGCTATGCCAGCAAAATTGCCAACATGGTCTCCTTGACCACCATCTTCAAGGAAATGCCGTGCCCGCCAACCCCTGTTCAATCAGATGATGACAATGAGGAGGCGGAGAAATCATCATGAGCCGAATTTGCTCGCTGAGCCGGCCATCCTGAAAATGTAATAAGCAACATGTAAAGCCGTCCAAACAATGTATATGTCTAGGAACAACTAAGCCTTTTGCTGTATGTTAATCAGCTTTTATTTTTGCAAACTTGCAATTTTTATGCCTCAGTTTATTCTGGCCTTGACACCATAGCCTTTAAGCGCCGGCAAACCTATTGTGAAGCTAACTCGCTGAGCAATAGGGTACGCAATGACCAGTCTGTTTAGACTCAGAACAAGTGCCGCCTTTCGGTGCCGAAACGCTTTGAAGCAACCCGGCGCAAAAAGCTAGCAGACAAACATTAATTTGGCAAAACGTTGATTTTCATTACCTTAAGGCAGATTCAACATGAAAGAGTTTACCAACGAGCAGCACAGGCAATTTCGGGTAAACAGATAATAACAATAAGATCATTGGGAAATAAAGGATGGTACAGATTCTCGAATTCGACATGAGAGAAACCAATTTTTATTTCATGATCACATTGATATGATTACAATAGAATTTGCTCTGTGTAAAATGGACGTAGCTGAGCGATATTCCATGGACGTTTCGTCTCATTTAAGTCGTCATCTACATGCCTTTTCCTCTTACGACCTTTCTTCCTGGGATCCTTATTTGAATCCCTTAAGTCGAGCAGATAGTATGACCCGTTTTTCAGAACTTTGCTGATAACGAAAGGTCCTTCCCATGACGGGGATAATTTGTGTTGCCGGCTTTGCACAAGCCGAAGCACCAAGTCGCCTTCTCGAAAAGACCGATTCCGCACTCTACGACTCTGGTAGCGACGTGGATCTTGTTGATAGATGGCGGACCTTTGGAGAGCTAGCTCTCTTTCTTCTTCGAGGATATCTAAGCCGTCTTGACGTGCTTCTTCTGCGTCCTTTTCGACGTAGGCTGCGACTCAAGGCGAATCATGGATCATGTCGGATGGGAGCACCGCTTCTGCACCGTAGACGAGGAAGAAAGGGGTGAAGCCGGTCGATCTGTTTGTGGTAGTACGAATACTCCATAAGACCGCTGGCAATTCATCGACCAAAGCGCCGGCTGCTCGATGCAAAGCAGTTTCAAGCCTCGGCTTAATACCTTGCAGAATAATGCCGTTAATGCGCTCTACCTGCCCATTGGATTGCGGGTGTGCCACCGATGCCACATCGAGTCGGATCTTTGATCGGCTGCAGAACTTCGATAGCTCACCGACGGCAAAGTTTGTGCCATTGTCAGTGATAATGCTATGCGGTATGCCGAATCGAGTTGTAATCTCGATGATGAACTTTGTAGCTGTAGCTCCGTCGAGTTTCTTGATGGGCTTTGCCTCCACCCACTTTGTGAATTTGTTGACCGCCACCAGCAGGTGAGTTAAGCCTCCTCTTGCCGTCTTGAAAGGTCCCACCATGTCGAGCCCCTAGACCGCAAACGGTCAAGTAATAGGGATCGTTCGGAGCTCCTGAGCCGGTAAGTGAACCTGCTTTGCGTAGCGCTGACATCCTTCACAGGTTTTGACGATGTTGATAGCATCCTCCTTAGCCGTTAGCCAGAAGAATCCATGCCGAAACGCCTTGGCGACCAACGCCTTTGCCGCCACGTGATGCCCACATTCGCCGGAGTGGATTTCTTCCAGGATTTGCCATCCTTCTTCTGGAGAGACGCATCTTTGGAAGATGCCGGATGTGCTCCGTTTGTAAAGCTATCCGTCAATAATCGCGTACGCCTTTGCTCGGCGTTCAATTTGACGGCTCAGCACCTCGTCGTCCTTGGGCAGTTTCTTATTAATCAAGAAATCAATGTAGCACTACCAGGAAAAGCATTATAGGGAGGTTGCCTATCTGTGGCGCACCCTTAATTTATGCGCCACAAAAAATTATTCTGTGGCGCATGGCTGTCGATGCGCCACTGAAATTTGAACATTCTGTGGCGCATCCTTAGCCCATGCGCCACAGAATATCAACTTTCTGTGGCGCACTGCACGCCATGCGCCACAGAAAGAGAGACTTCTGTGGCACACCACTCTTCATGCGCCACAGAATACGCGTGGGCCCCACCTTCAATCAGTGGGCCGTGGTCCATCTCGGCCTTTTCTGTGGCGCACCGTGGCTGGTGCGCCACAGAAATTCATCTTTCTGTGGCGCATGGAGAAGGATGCGCCACAGAAAGTTGGATCACGGTGCGCCACAGAATAGCTACTTTCTGTGGCGCATGAGTGCCCGTGCGCCACAGAATGTGGACGCCCAGATCTACAAAAAGGTTGTAGACCACCTTTCCCCATGTGACCCCCCTTCTTCTTCCTAGCTCCCATCTTACTAACCCGAGCTCCTCCTCTCTCACATGCCATTTTGACCATCCTATTCTCCATTATTTGTTATTAAACCTACCACAATTATATATATAATTGGTGAGGGCTTGGGGAGAGTCTCCATATATATTCTCCTCCTCTTTTTTTGTCCACTATTTTCTCTCCATCACCACACACTCTCTCTCATCGATCACGGTCACGTCTCGGCAACGGATCTAGATCTACAAGGTGGGTATTGGTGTATGGATGTTTGTTGAAGGCATGAGAAACTTGTCGGCGGGCGATTTACACGTATATGCATGAAACTTGTGTGTGTGGTTTGATTGAATCTTTGCATGTTGTAGCTTGCGCCGGCGTGGTGCATGGATGTTTGCCGGAATGTTGATTCATTTCCATTTCGGTGAATTTTTGCACCACCCATATGTCCTACTTTTAGGGGAAGTCATGCCGATTTTTTAGGGGAAGTCATGCCGGAAGTCGCGCCGGCGTTGTGCACGAAGCAAAGGTATATACACATGAGTATTCTCATTCAGGGGCCGAAACAAGCAGGTGTCCACATACATACGTATCTCGCGCTGTTGGAAGAGGAGTTAGCCACGTTGTGGGCGACGCCAGTCCATACGTGGGATGCCTACACTGGAGATTATTTCCCCATGAGAGCCGCGTTGCTCACGACGGTGCAGGACTATCCTGGTTGCGCGTATGTATCTGGCCAGGTAGGCCACGGATTCTGCGCATGTGTCAGGTGCATGGATAGGACCCCGCATCTCCAGCTACCAAGGAATCCCGGGTCTTCGAAAACTGTGTACCCAGGGGCTCGAAGGTGGCTTCGCATGGATCACCCGTGGAGAAAACGCGGTGACCTGTTCAATGGTAAGGAAGAGCTCGATGGAGCCCCGAGCCCAAGGAGCGGCACAGAAATCGACGAGATGTTGAGAAATGACCGAAGGTAGATCCGCTGCTGGGTGTATGGAAAGCGAGGTCTGTTTTCCACGACTTGCCGTACTAGAAGGTCCTCAAGACGCCACATAGCCTCGATATGATGCACATTACGAAGAATGTCACCGAGAGTCTTCTTGGCACTCTTTCCAACATGCCGGAAAAGACCAAGGATGGGACGAAAGCAAGATACGATCTGAAATGCCTTGGTGTCAGGAAAGATCTTCAGGCCCCCGATAGTGATGACGACGATGGTGATGATGATCAGACTGAAGGGACTCAAGGTCACCGCAAAAGGCTAAAGAGGAACACGGTGGTGCTTCCCGCTACGTGCTTCACTATGAGTCTGGAGGAGCTTGAGCAGTTTTACAGGTGTCTTGTAGGATTCAAATTTCCTCATGGTTACGCGAGGAAGATAAGCAGATATATGGATGCAACGAAGAAGAGGTTTACCGGATGAAGTCTCACGATTGTGACGTGCTGATGACGCAGATACTTCCCGTTGCGATTCGAGGGATAATGGACGAGCATGTCCGTGATACGCTGCTTGCTCTTTGCAACTTTTTCGACGTCATCAACAGGAAGACGATCGGCGTGAGGCAGCTCGACCGGCTACAGGAAGAGATCGTGCTGATACTATGCGAGCTCGAGATTTACTTTCCGCCCTCATTCNTTGCGCTTCTCAGTTCCGAGCCGGCGGAGGCCTTGCTTGACCGGCTTTGCGTCCTTGTTGACTTTTAGGGAGTGGTCGGCAAGTTTCCTCGGGACACCTGGCATGTCGGATGGTGACCAGGAAAATATGTCCCGGTTCTCACGGAGAAACTAGACGAGCTCGCCTTCCTATTTGTCGTCGAGACCGGCACCGATGATGGCCTCCTTTGTCGGATCATCCTTTGAGAGCTTGATTTTCTTGGTGTCATCCTTTGGCTTGAAGCTTGAATCAACCTTAGAAGATGGCTTTTCTGTTGCCGGCATCTCATCGGGACCAATTGTTTTCTTGAGATCCTCCAATTCTTCCCTGCAGGTTTCTTGTTCAGCATGGACGGCATTGGAGGCCTCGCACTCCTTGTTTTTCTTGAAGTCTCCTTTGACTGTGATGATCCCATTGGGTCCCGGCATTTTCAGCTTACTATAGATGTAGCAGGGCCGAGCCATAAACTTGGCGAAAGCCGGACGTCCAAAGATTGCATGATATACACTTTTAAAGGGCACCACCTCAAAAGAGACGTCCTCAGTCCGAAAATTATCGGCTTCACCAAAGGTGACCTTCAGGGTGATTTGCCCTATCGAAGAGGCTTGTCGTTCCGGCACAATCCCATGAAACTTCACAGTGCTGTGAGTGAGTTGTGAGTCGGAGAGACGCATTCTCTTCAATGTTGCGGCATAAAGTATATTGATACTGCTGCCGCCGCCATCCATGAGCACCTTTGTCAACTTGTACTTGTCGACTATAGGGCTGACGACTAACGCGTAGGTGCGCTTTGCAGGAACTCTGTCCGGATGATCGCTGCGATCCCATGTGATGGGTGTGTCGGACCAATCCAGATATTGAGGAACTGCAGGCACCGTAGCATTAAGTTCTCGCCAAGCCGCCTTTTCCTTACGAGAGGAATCTGTTGCCAAGTTGACGATGAGACTTTCGGCATGCTTAGAGAATTTGCTGCCTTTCTCTTTGGAAGCTGCATCATCCGACTCTCATGCAGCGTCCTCCTTCTCTTTGTCGTCCTTCCTGGACTTGCGCTTGTTCCTTGACTTGCCGGCTTTGGGGTCCTTGGTGATGTCTCGATTGATGTGACATTGCTGGATTGTGTGGGAACTCGGCCCATCAGGCCTAAGATGATGAACACAGGGGTTATGCTTAATGTCGTCGTACTTCACCGTTGGAGGCCGGGATGATTGGTTATTTGCCGGCTTCTTGCCCTGCCACTTGCCATTGCTCGAACCACCCTTTCCAAAGGCGGCAGCGACTTCGTGAGAAGGGCCGGCCTGGTCTTCAATCTTCTTTTTCCCGGACTCGCGTCGGCGGCTTTCGGCATCCTCTCTGTTGTCATCATCAGCAGCGACATACTTGTTTGCACAAGCGAGTAAGCCCCCCCAAAGTTTCCGATTCGTCGCTGTAGATCATGAAACGAAAAGTCGTTCCCTTCCTCAGAGATTGCTTGAAAGCATGGATCTCCTAAGTTTCTGAGACGCCTTCGCAAGCGTTTTTGATTTCACTCCATCGCGAGACGAACTCACGGCTAGACTCGTTCTTTTGCTGCACGCACCGCTGTAAGTCGAAAATCGACTTTGGGCGCTTATATGTGCCCTGGAAGTGCTGAATAAAGACACGCTTCATGTCACCCCAGGTATGAACTGTCCTTTCCGGCAAACATTGCTTCCACATGCGTGCCGTCCCGGTTAACATCAGGGGCAAAAATCGCACTGCGGAGTCGGCGCTGCCTTGATATATGTCACAGGCACTGACATAATCTGAGAGCCAGGTCTCAGGATTAGCCATACCACTATACTTCTCCACCATCTTTGTTACGTTCGACAAAGTGGGAGGTAGAATTTGCTCTCTGATTGTTTTGCCAAAGCACTTGGGGCCGAGGTATTGGGCGTCTCTGGCCGACTTCCTCTCCTCGATTAGGCTTCAAACATCATTGGCTGATGGCGGTTTTTCAACCAACTTTTCTTGTCTTGGTTCTTCCCTGTGACAGCTTTGGCTCGCCCGACTCGCATTACGTGGAGGGCTTGGAGTCCTTTGCCGTCGTGGAGGGGGTATGTATTTGGAAGGGTTATCTCCCTCTTTGCGCGGTGGAGGCGGCGGTGGAGGTGGCATATGATCTCTGTTGCCCTCCCTTCGGGGTTGGTTTTCTCCCTCACGTCGTCGATCCTGACGGGGTGGCGCCGCCTTTTCCTTGCGAGGGTCCTCCTGTCGCTCACGGCTCCGATGTCTTTCCCGGCCAGCCTCACTATGGCGTGAAGAACCTGTTCGGGATTCCGCGCCTCTAGGGTGCTTGTCCTTTGGGTCTTTGTCGCCGCCCTTGTTGTGGCTACTTGAGCCGGCCGGGTCATCGTCTGGGTCTGCAGGGGCAGCAACCATTGGCTTGTTGGCAGTTGACTTGCAAAGACGAGAATCATCGACAAGCCGCCCCATCTTGACTTGCGAGTCATTTTGCTGCTGTTGTGCGACCTCCAGAAGATAAGCCGAATACTTGAGCCGAGCGTCACGATCTAACGATTTGTCGAACATGACCTCCTGGGCAGCCTCCATGTTTTTGGCTGGGGTATTGAAGTAACACAGGTTTGTCACCGGGTCACGTCAGTGGTGGTACTTCCTCCAGACTGAATCAACATGGTCGGCTTCCCACTTGCTGCGGAAATCCAACCTCTTGTGCAGATTCTTGTCACGAGCTGGACGGAAAACATCGTCGGCCCCCTTTTCTCTCTGCTTTCGGATGAACTCCGTTTCCTTGTTTGTAAGCTTAACCTCACGCTCTACTATCTGGGCTGCTTGCTCCTCTAGCAGGGCGTGGCGCTTCTCAATGTCGTCCAGCGAAGCGTTTGGAGGGAGTGGCGTTAGCAGCTGCTTGTGCCTCGCCATCCTTTCTTCATGCTCCTTCTCTGCTGCCTCGCCGGCCATAGCGTCAATGTCGTCTCCTTCTGCCGGCACTCTACCTGTCCCCTTCAATGGAGCCAGTGGTGGCACAAAATCCACCTTGAGATTTCCGGCTTGTGGAGTTTTTCTTCGCCATTGGCGGCTTTCGAGGTGTTGGGGTCATCTTTAGGATCAGAGACGTCACCCATCAAGACCTCGGCAGGGCATCCTAAACAGGATGCAACTTTCCGACTAAAATCATCGGATTCTCCTTCAGATTCGAGGTCCTGCTCCATATGGGCGGTGTCCCCTGATCCGGCTTCTGAATCAACCCCGGCCTGCAGAGCAGGGAGGATAGACTCAGGCTCTGTCATCGACTCGTGAGAGCCGAACTCTCCTAAGACGCCGACGAAGTGGAAGTACAGCGCCGCCAAGTTGGAACTTGCGTCATCTTCAGAATCTTCGTCGTCAGCGTCGAAAGCCAGATCCAGATCGGCGATCTCGTCAGAGTCCAGATCCGATTCCTCGTCGAGGTTGCTTGGGTGGGTGGTGGGTAAGCTCGAGGTGAAGCCGAGATCATCCAAGGCCTGGGCGGTGAAGCCGACGAAGATGTCGAAACCGCCGACGGAGACCGTGGACCAGCCGGCGGGATCCTCCCTTGCCGGCGTCCAGAAGCCGTCGTTGAAGACGTGGCCAGCTCCTGTCTCGTCGAAGTAGCTCACCATGCCGACCGCGATGGTGTCGCCGACTCCGCCTGTGGCTCCTGGACGGATCGAAACCCCGGACATCTCCTGCCCCACGGTGGGCGCCAACTGTTGTGGTATTGTCGAATCTAGCCGCGGCAGGGGTGCCATCGAGCTAGGTAGAGAGAGGGGTTTTGGAGATGTGGGGTGTTCCGGCAACGGGGTGACAAAGGGTTTACCCAGCTTCGGATCTCGCAACGGTGGCGAAACCCTACGTGCTGCTATAATTCACTATAAGGCAATATCGCCGAGTTACAGTGGATTGGGATCGAGAGCGTGCCCTAAGGCGTCCCGTAGGCCGGCTTATAAAGGCGTCCGGACCTAGGGCTTACAGGAGGAAACCTAACCGACTAAGTATAGAGTTCTACTCCAATCCGGCTTGGGCCCTGCCTTGTGGGCTAAGTCTTCCGCAATGCAGGCCGGCTTCTGGAACCTTCTCTTAGCCGGATGGGCCTCCTGCGCTTCATCATACTGGGCCGCCCGGTTAAGCCGGATTCGGCTTACCACCACTATGGGCCACCCTGGTATGCTGGCTTTTTAGTCTTCTCTGTGAGGACACCTATTCGGCATAACCCCAACAACATGTTCAGCACATGGGCGGTAAGGGATTAGTTGACGCATGCATGGCCTGACGTGCAAGTCCTGGCTGCGTTGCATGGAAATGCGGCAACCAGATCAAAACTGATTAGTAGTCCGTAACTTATTGCAACCAACAAAATATTAAAGGAAAGAAGCGGGAAATTCTGAGGTATGCCACGGCATACCTGGCATACCCCTTGGATCCGCCACTGAGGAAGAGGACGTGCAAAGACACCCGTCAAACCAGGAAAGTCGGCAAAGCACACTCCGGTCGGGGCTGTTTGGCACAAATCGGGCCGAACGGACCCGTTTAGGGTCTTTAAGCCCATGCCGCTGGACCACTGCCTGCCCCGCACCACCTCACCTCGCTACCCACGCCATTCGCATCGTCGTTGTAGTCAGTGGCGAAGCGTGAAGCAAAACAAAGGGAGGGACAATTGCATGAAATTCCAAACAATCACATGCAGGTTGTGCAAAAAATAACCGTTAAATCAATGGAGAATTGCCACATAAAGATATACTAATAATATTTCGCGTTTCAAAAAAAATATTAATAATATTTGTAATATGTCCACATAATACCATAGTAGAGCAGCGATTCTGAGTTAATACTCTAAAGCAAAAGAGGATATATATACCAAAATACAATCAAACCAAGCCACACATGCATTGGCGGAGCGTGAAGAAAAACAAAGGGAGGGCCAATTGCATGTAATTCCAAACAATCACATGCAGGTTGTGCAAAAAATAACCGTTAAATCAATGGAGAATTGCCACATAAAGATATACTAATAATATTTCGCGTTTCAAAAAAATATTAATAATATTTATAATATGTCCACATAATACCATAGTAGAGCAGCGATTCTGAGTTAATACTCAAAGCAAAAGAGGATATATATACCAAAATACAATCAAACCAAGCCACACATGCAGTGGCGGAGCGTGAAGCAAAACAAAGGGAGGGCCAATTGCATGTAATTCCAAACAATCACATGCAGGTTGTGCAAAAAATAACCGTTAAATCAATGGATAATTGCCACATAAAGATATACTAATAATATTTCGCGTTTCAAAAAAAATATTAATAATATTTGTAATATGTCCACATAATACCATAGTAGAGCAGCGATTCTGAGTTAATACTCTAAAGCAAAAGAGGATATATATACCAAAATACAATCAAACCAAGCCACACATGAGAATTATATACTACTTAAAGTCATAGAGTTGGTCGTTTTCTTTTGTAATAATTCTCCATGGTTTTATCCTGAAAACTTGACCCAAAACAGAGCTACCTAATGGATTTATAAAAAAACAATAAATCAGTTCTTAGACAAGCAAATCATCTAAATTAATATGTACGTGTAGCCAAAATAAAAACTGCAAATAGCACAATCGGCAAGGAGTCAAATGTGTAATCAGGGAATCCAACAATTTAAGGTGAATTCCTAGTTTCAGATCAACTACATAGCAAGGGGATTAAACACTCCATAACTCCATGACTTGATTTCTTGCATACCTTGCTCGGTTTAATGCTCCACCAGCAATGTCCACGGCGGCGGACCACGATCTGAAATTGGACATGCATTTTGCTTCAGGTTGGGCTGGTCTTGACTTGAAGGACTGCAGGAGACTAGGGGAGAAAATAGAGAGTTAGCCAGCCATGGGGATTGAAGGGGAGAAGGTAGACCTGGCTAGAGAAGGGTTTTTTGGGGGGACGGCCGGACAGGAGAGTTGGAGACGGAGCTTTGACTAGAGAGAACACACGCATACATACGGACGAGTATATGACCAGAGCGGGAGACTGGAGCTGGAGCCGGTCGTATTCCTAGCCTGATTGACGGATGGGCTTGTGCCATATGCACTAGTAATAATTTTTACACTTTGAGTAGACTGGGCCGGAGCCCAGGATGTCCTCCATGACGCTCCGCCCGTGGTTGTAGTGTCACGTCATCATCCCACGCCGAGTACGCTTTGTCACCGCACCACCGCCTGGCCGGGAGAGGAGTGCCTGCCGCCGTCGGCACCGCGCGGCCTTTGTCAAGCAAAGGGACGGCGAAGGTAGGGTTTGCTCCGGTCGCTCCGCATGGCAGAACCCTATCTTCTTTTGAAGATCATTAAGTCAGTCATCAAATTATTAAACCAATCATCAGCTGTATTGTTTTGAAAACTTGTATTTTTAATATTCATGACTGGAAAAAGTTTTTCATTGTTTCCACCGATAATGTCAACACAATTGTAACGAGGCTAGAAAGATCAAATATGTTCTAGTTTAAACCAACTTGAGAGCAAAACCACTAAACCTATCACAAGATTAAAAAAAATCAAGACTTCTCTATCACAACGATATATATGTGTTGAGTTGGTTAATAAAGAGATAGCAATCAGGTGAAGAGAAATCTTTACCTAATAATAATAAAGAAAGAGTTGCTTCTCCCAATTTTTTCGTCCAACTTTTTTATTACCCTTATTTTCTAATATAATTACGGCCACTGCCACCGCTTATGTTGAAAAAACGTTTCGTTGGAGGTAGGATTTCCTTTGTCCGTCGGCCGTGGTCTCTGCTGAAGGCGACCCCATCGTACTAGCCTGCCTGTTCCCCTCCATCCCCAATCAACTGCCGCCAGGCTGCAGGGATATCCCGCTCAACATCGTGGAGGCCCGTCGTCGCTCGGGAGGGGGCCAGGTGGTATGTCCTCGCCGCTCCCGCTTAGCTATTCCATCTATCTATTCCCGACGTCGGCGCCCTCCTCCTCTATCATCGAATCTTATGGTTGGGCACACGAATTGTAGCGCCCCGACCCCGGAATTATACAGAGAGGCTATGTAGTTGGCACAACCATCAATGTATAAAACAAAGATCGAAACTTGTGGAACAAACCGGCACATTGCATGACTCTACGCACACAAAACATATAGCAACTCATATAACGAGAAGAATACAAATATTACACAGCAAAGGATCACAGATCCAACAATTCATCAAGCGGAAGCGGGTAGTGTTGTCTAACAACAAGAAGCAAATATATATGGCCTAAGAGGCCTACAATAAACATCACCCAAGCCAGCTTGTTCCACGGCCCCAAGCTGCCACCTGGGAACCCCAGACTAGTAGTCGACGTCAACGAAGAACCCACCTAGTTGCTCGGTGTCGTCCTCCTCTGAAATACAAAATCATAGAGGCAGCAAAGAGAGACTGAGTACGACGTACTCGCAAGTTTAGTAGGGCGATATAGGCCCAATGACTGACGGAGGCTCTAAAGCTTTATATGTATTTCTTTTGCATAAAGCTAAGTTTCATAAACAGAAAAATATAATTGACACATGGCATTCGTCTACTCAGAGTACTTTTCAAAAGGGGTAAGAGAGTAACATTTGTCATCATTGGTTCTCATCGAACCCTTTTGTAACCAACCACTCTCATCTCCACCAAGGCACCCCCTCGAATCACCCTCGAGGAAGTGAACCTTTACCACACGTTGATTAATGCAACCTTTAGCTGCCATATCAATTAGGTTAAGATTCTCTATGATCTTATCGTCTATTCCCAAGTTGTCCATAACCGTGGACACGGCTTTTCGAAAAGATTAACCCTGCAGGGGTGTACTATTTTACCCATTGGTACCGTCCGGCTCACCTAGTTGGCCCTCTTCCGGGGAAGGCCGGCGAGCGGGCGCGGTTAGACCTTTACAATGCATGAGGCTTACTCAAGGACCATCAGTGGCGGAAGGACAGGTTCAGCGCTCCCAGCGCCCTGCCCCACCGTCACATCCTAACACCACCATCCTCGTTCCTTTTTCCACTCACACCACACACGCGCAAATGGAAAGCTCGAACTAGAGGACCCTTGACAAGCCCCTCACAAATTATTTGGTCAGTAAGGCGCCCATACACCCACCAATGGCAGGACGCTAGTCTTGGTTCAAGAGGTAAAGAACTCGCACCTAGGGGCTAGAGTGAGGCAAAACACCATCCCCGATGGCAACTCACCCAAACCGTCTTAGCAATTTTAATTAAGCATCACCTTTATCCACCATGACCGAATCATTCCATCATCATCAACAACTACGGAATTAATAACGGACATGAAGCATTTATTTAAGCATGGCTAAGCATAGCTAAGCATATGAATACAACCATTTTATCTTTATCTCGGCCAACACTTCAACCCTAGGTTTCATAGGTAGGGATACATGTGATTGGCTCGGGGAAGAACATGCATTCATAGGATATTCTAATATTTACCAAAAGAGACATTTGAACCGCATGCAATATTATGGTGGATAAAATAAGTTTATAAAACATTGGATGCTAGATGCCAAGAAGGTTAGGTTATCTCTTGCCTTGCTGCCCGGGCGTGAAGTACTGATCGTCGGGGTAAGTAGAGAGACCCTCGACTCCGGAATCTATCAATACCCAAAGGAAAAGCAAGGAACACATAAATCACACAACTCAAGATGCAATGCTCAATCACATGATGGCATGTCAAAATTTATGAAAGGATTCCATTATATAACTTAAGGTCACAATTAAATGGGGAGCCAAATAATTAGGGAAATTATTTGGAAGCAACCCCACGTTTGGTTTAGTGACCACGTTCTTCATAAATTATTGAATTATTAGAGAAGTGGCTCAAAATGCATGAACATGACACGGAAATGGTTAGGGTTTATCACTCCGATCATTTCGGTAAATTATTTGTAATTTTCGGAGTACCGAGGAATAACTAGCAAACTAATTACTTATTTGGATTTATATCTTTTAACCAAGTAAAGATTAATATCAAAGTCCAAAAGGTTGTCATGAGTTGATACTAGCATGTTTAGATAGCATTTGAAACACTGATCAAATTGGTATGCCATTTGCAAGATTTAACAAAAGGGAAAACAAAATACAAAGTTCACAAGTTTTCAGCTTGGTTCGGAATTCATCCGGATTGGTCCGGAATATTCCGGATGGTCCGGAATAATCCGGGCTAAATCCGAACCAAATCCGAGGTGACCTCCAAAACCTTCTGTTGGTGTTTCGGAATCTGTCCGGAAAAATCCGGTCGACCCGGAATCGATCCGGAATAATCCGGGCGATTCCGGACGGCTCGATTTTGGGCAGAAAAACGACGGCGGCGGCGGGTGCGCACAAAGAGCGGGCACGAGAGGGAGAGGGGCAGCGGGATTTGGCCTAGAAGGTTGCGGGGCTCACCCTGAGTACGTGGCGCGGGTGGTGAGGCCGGAGAGGGAGAGACGGCGACGGATTTCTCCCGGCGGAGCTCGGCCGGAACGGAGGAAGCCGAGGACGGTGACGGCGATTCCCGGCACCCCGTGCCGATTCCTTCGGCGTGGAGGAGAAGCACGGCACGGCGGAGCTAGTGGCGGCGTCGGTGTGAGAGGGGGCGGCCCGGAGCGTCGGCGAGGCGGTGGCAGGCGACGGCGGCCGTGGGGAGCTCGGAGGAAAGAAGACGATCCCGATTTAGGGGAGAAACGAGAGGGAAGAGGAGTGCGGGCAGGCGTGCGTCCTCGGAGTGGTCTTTGACCTCAAGGGGGGCCACGGCGTCGAGCGGCATGGGCAAGGGAGCAGGTGGCATCGGCGGCATGGCGCCAGTGTCCATCGTCACTGTGCTTCATCCGGAATTTTCCGGATGGGTCCGGAAAATTCCGACTGGCCCGGAATAGATCCGGAAATTTCCGGGTCATTCCGGATGACCACAATTTGGTAGAAAAGGCTAGCTTTCGTTTGGGCACCAAAACAATTCCCGAAAATATGCAAAAATTCTGGGAGTTTCCCCACAAAGTAAAACAGCTCACCTTACATTTATATAGACTTTTGAGCAAGGTGGCATGGCTCACCAATAGACAAAAGCTTTGAACCACATTTTAGGGCCTAAGGAAGTTGGAAACTAAAGGAACCCATCCATTTGGTTCTTGTGCACTTGAGGTGAACTTAGGAAGTGTGTTGGACCATAAGGTCACCCGACATGACATGGTTAACACCATAGCTTTGCAAAACAAGAAGTACACGTTTTGGGAAATTTGCTTCCCCCTTTCTATTGTTTCCCAAAAGGTAACTTGTTAACATTAGCAACTTAAAGGCATGCCATGATGCAAACAAGAATGCAAAAGTGGAAAAATTCTTCGTATTTTTCATTACCAAGTTAGGGATGTTACACGAATCCAACCAGATTCGATCGAATCAGCGGGGTCGGGAGAGGGGGTGAGGAGGAAACGGAAGGCGGAGGCTTCACGAGTGCAGGCTGACACGAATCTACGCGGATCATAGCAGACAGCGTCTGGCTCTGATCCATTACCTACCTCCTCTACCGGTGTACTGGGCACCTTCGTTTTCATCTTCGCGCTGATGTTCTTCGATGGCATTAGCCAGATCAGTCTGGCAAAGCTCGAGCCTTGTCGAAACGTACAAGGGCGGCAACCAAGCGGGACAGTCCTGAGGCAACCAGGGAGCAGGCGCAGTCGCCGCTAGCTCCCGAGCCATCGATCTACTCCGCTGACCGCCTACGCATGTAGAGAGATCGAGTCCAGAGCCTTGCGGAGGTGTGCAAGTTTAGTTTAGCATTGCGTACTTGGTCTGTATTAACATTCCAAAATTTCCTCTCCTCGCGAACTTGGTGCCGGAGTGGCAGGCGGTGGGGTTTGCGTTAGGCATGCTATGACTGACGAAGTCACAGGTTGTCCACCTGACAAATTGTATTAACTGAAGAATTGGTGGCTGAAGATGCAGAGAAGGAAGAAAACTGAATGTCGTCACCTCTGACGTTGGGTACCCAAAGTGCTTAGCTTACTAATCTGGGGAGGAAATTTTGTTTAGCATTGCGCACTTGGTGCTAGCTCAACTTTTGTTTATGAAGCATGGAAGGCAACTCAAATATGTTGGTTCCTTGGGTTCGCGCAATCTGGTATATGTACTGCAGTGATTTGTGCTCTAATAATTAAATTATATTTTCTAGGAGTAAAACATGCATGATTAGATATATGTGTTTAGACACCAACTTTTGTGGTATATTGACTCCATTGTGACTGCTTGATCTTCATTTACTAATCTATACCTGGTGGTAGTAGTATTTATTGTATTTGTGTTAACTTTTTGATCATGTCAACACTGAAGCTTTTGAACAATGATACTGCATAATCTTCCGCTCTATGTCGATCCACACAACCAGCAATATAATAAAATCAATACCTGAATCCTTTCTAATAGAAACTAGAGCTCAAAGTATCCACGACAGACTTCCTAACAACAAGATTCATACTTATAAAGATTGAGTCATATTAAAATTTTAAAAGTATAAAAGGGTAGGTTAAATAGAAAACTCATTATGAGTAGATCAAATTAAAATTAAATATTCAAAATAATACTACATAAGATAAAAAAATTAAAGATTAAACTAACAGTAGATTAAATAAAACATATTTCATATTATTAAAAGTTGTACTTTTAATCCATTGTATGAATCGTGTATATGGATATTTGTGTTGTATCGGTTAACATTTACATGAAATCAATAAATATAAATTGATAGAATTTGAAGGGTCCGTCAGAATGTCAGTGCAAACTGAAGATGTAAAATTTTAAGAAGCTCTCCAAGATGATGCATCTGTTGTATTTCATCACCAGTCGTGCTGTATTGGAGGAGAAATTTGAAAATAGGCGAGCTGAGGCTTAAGTTAGACTGCTGATAATCTAAGGGAAAATATGGGTTATGATAAAGTTTTATTTTATCTAAAAGTTAATTTGTTTCTCCCGTTGCAACGCACGGGCATTTTTGCTAGTCAACAAATAAATACCTGCAAGCTCACCTAGCTTCTCATGGTCAAAACTGCTAAATAAGTCTCTAAGCTGAAGCTCGTATGTAGAAGTTTCACAACATCTACGATGTGTGACTTGGTCAAACTTTGTTACTAGTCGTGTATGTTGCGATCGAGGATGATCTTTTTAGATGTCAAAGCAACATCGACTGGTAGTAATATTCAGACATAGACATGGCATCGCGTTAAATAATAGAACCCTGGTGTCACAGTACGCCACATGTGAACTCGTAGAAACTTGCGTCCCAATATCGTTTAGTACTACTACTACTAGTTCCTGGGAAGTAATCCAGTACGGCGAAAAATCACGTACTCCACCAGCGTGCTCCATTGGGGATTAGGCACCCAATGCCTTCAAGGAACAGGACAGGTTGTTGTGGTTAAACCACCACTACGGCTTCAAGCGACAGGAAATATTACAAATGGCCATGTATCATGACCTCATGACACAAACAATCTCCATTTAAAGTGTCAACAAGAAAAAAAAATTACGTTGAGCACGTCGCCGTGTACAAAAGGCCTTGCATCGACATCAAGCCCGTCAGAGAGACCAGCACATGTCGCATTTTCTTTTTTCAAAACGGAGGAAAAAGGTTTGTCCCGCCTTATTAATTTATGAGAAGAGAATTCTTTGATTAATTAGCAAGAGACCGGACGAAACCCGTCCATAAACACTCTTGACTACCATCGTGCAACGCGACAATCTCGTGGGCGGACCCAGAAAGAATTGTGAGAGGGGGGCTGATCAACTGGCTGGGGGCATTACTTGTACAAATGTGCATAATATTTTTTCTTTCAAATATAAACAAATACAAGGGGAATTCGAAATTTTGAGTGGGGGCCTAGGACCCCACTCAAATAAAAGGCAAGCTAGGCATCGTGTTCCTATTCTTTTGCCCTCACCCTTCTTTGCCGAGGCGCGTGGTCGCCGCATCCCCCGGTGCCGCACAAAAAAAAAATCCAGATTCCAGCGCCCCAAAAATCTGAAGCCCGTCCATCCATCCATCCAAACACGAACGCACGGCCCCGAGATGTGCCGAGCGGATGCAAAGGAACCGGAAAAGTAGGACGCGTCGGCGTCAAGCCCAAGCGAGGACGGCCAGTCTGCAACACGCGAATCTGCCTTCCCCAGACAGACCGCGAGCCGAGTCCCCCCCGGCCGGCCGCCCGAAGCCACCTCTCCTCCTTCCTCCCGTCCCCGCCGTCCGCGTCCGCCCCACCTATAAATAGCGCCTCCTCTTCCCCACATCTCGCCGGCACCCAGGGAAAGAGGACGCACGAGCAGCATATGTCACAAAGGGCCAGCGTCCCACACTCCTCCTCCATAGCCTTCGCCCTCCATTCCCATCTCCTGGTTTCCAGTGAGATGTGCCCCAGCTCCTATTGGGAATAGCCTCAGCCCCAAATCCGGCACCTTTTTTTTTTTTACTTTTATTTAGCTTCTTTCTTGGTTCTAGTTTCTGGATCTCGAATCCATCCGTCTGAGGGGAATTCATAAGCAACCGCAGCAAATGGGGGTGAAGGGATTCGTCGAGGGCGGCATCGCCTCCATCGTGGCCGGCTGCTCCACCCACCCGCTCGACCTTATCAAGGTCCGGATGCAGCTCCAGGGAGAGGCGGCGGCCGCCGCCGCCGCCCCGCTGCGTCCGGCGCTCGCCTTCCAATCCGGGGCGGCGCACACCGTCACGCTCCCGCCGCCGGTGAAGCCCGGGCCGGTAGCCATCGCCACGCAGATCCTGCGCGCGGAGGGCGCCGCGGGTCTCTTCTCCGGGATCTCCGCGACCATGCTGCGGCAGACGCTCTACTCCACCACGCGGATGGGGCTCTACGACATCCTCAAGAAGAAGTGGACCCAGGAGAACGCCGGCGTGCTGCCGCTGCACCGCAAGATCGCCGCCGGGCTCATCGCCGGCGGCGTCGGCGCGGCCGTCGGCAACCCGGCCGACCTGGCCATGGTGCGGATGCAGGCCGACGGGAGGCTCCCGCTCGCCGAGCGCCGGAACTACCGCAGCGTGGGGGACGCCATAGCCCGGATGACGCGCGACGAGGGCGTGCGCAGCCTCTGGCGCGGGTCGGCGCTGACCGTGAACCGCGCCATGATTGTCACCGCGTCGCAGCTGGCCACGTACGACCAGGCCAAGGAGGCCATCCTGGCGCGCCGCGGCCCGGCCGCTGACGGGCTGGGCACGCACGTGGCCGCCAGCTTCGCCGCGGGAATCGTGGCGGCGGCGGCGTCCAACCCCGTGGACGTGGTGAAGACGAGGGTGATGAACATGAAGGTTGCGCCCGGCGCGCCCCCGCCGTACGCTGGCGCCATGGACTGCGCGCTCAAGACGGTGCGGTCGGAAGGCGTCATGGCGCTGTACAAGGGGTTCATCCCCACGGTGTCGCGCCAGGGCCCCTTCACCGTGGTGCTCTTCGTCACGCTCGAGCAGGTGCGCAAGGTCTTCAAGGACGTTGAGTTCTAAGACCACGGCCAGGCCACCATTGATGATGACGAAAAGAAGCTCATTGCTGCTGCTCTCAATAATTCCGATTAATTATTACTGTACTAACTGAGCCCCTCCCGGCAGCTCGGATAGACGGAGGATTGTACCTTGCATCCCATTGTATTTGGGATGGATTCGATCGATTTCTGATTAAATTTTTATTTTAAAATCGTGTACTGTGAATTTCAGATTTTTCTGAGATAAAATTGTCTCCGTTGACAAATCATCATTCCGTGGAGGCTGGAACTTAACACGGCGGCATTTAACTGAAAATGACTACTCGACACTAATTTATAAATTCTACTACAACGAAAGTAAGCAGGAAAGACTTTGAATTTGATTCCAATGAACCCACCCAGCTCCAACCTCATTCATGCTGCTTGCTGGGCACATCATAGGATCCCGTGCGTGGTGCGTATCTGAATTCAGCTAAATAAAAGCGCAGGACTCTAGCGCTGCGCCGCTGGCTATATCAGCGCGACTAGGACATGCATGTTACCTAACCTAGTAGATCTGAATCAGCATGGAGGTTGACATGTACCAACGCAAGTCCACTACCAAGAGCCAACAAATGCTGGTAAAGCAGTTTTTGTTTTCGAGAGAGAGCTGGTAAGTGCAGTTTATGACATTTCCATAGAGGGGACACGGTCAGGCGTTGACAAGCCAAGTTCTTATCTTTTCGAAAAAAAAAAAGAATCAGAGCTTCATTGTCAGCAAATAGACAATTAGTTCCAATATTCCAGCAGAGCCTCGCACTACTTATGATTTAAAACAACTATAAGTCTAAATAAGAAATGGTTGCCACTTACAAGATACAAGAGCATCTCCAATCAGATCACACTTCCTCTCCCTTCCTATAGGCCGGCCGCATAGTCCGGGCTCGAACAAATAGTTTATAACACTGACCAAATGTTCGTTTTTCTTTTTCTTTTTTGAAAGGGATCTCAACAAATAAATAAAATACAAAGCAGTCCCTAGCTTTAGCACACAAGACCCTAGATCTAACATTCGAAAAGCAATTGGGTCCTTCATCACCATCAGAGCAGAGAGGACCATGATCGTGGCCTTCGTTGACAGTGCCGGGGACGAAACAACTTTGCACCAGGGAAAAGGGGAACGCTACCGCCGGTCCAACAATGGTCCTCCACCCCGGAGGTGGAAGAGACGACGGAATCCATGGTCGGCGCCGTAGAGAGCAACCTCTAGGCCTTCAGAGTCGGCGGCTAAACTTGTGCCACCAAGATTGTTCTCCTGGTTGCAGCAGTCACCCACCACTACCGTCCAAGCCCAGCAGCAGCACAATCGTCCTCCACTCCCTCACCACCATGGTCGGCCAAGGGGAGGACGATAGCGCCACCACCATGGGGAAAACAGCAGTAGACCAAGCGCTTTGGCGCCATCGAGCTCGTTGGTGCCCTCCCTCCTCGGAGAACATGCAAGAAGAGCTGCATTATCCATCTCACACCGCGTCCAAGCTCGAGATGGAACCAGCACACGCACCACCTTCCGAATCCAGCAGCAAGCATACCAAACTCCTTCCCCTCACCACCTCGGCCGGCCAGAAGGAGAAGCAGTACGGGAGCCCAACAAATCGAAAGGAGGCAGCAAACGAGCTTATTGAGTAGGCTATCACCAGATCGGTACCTCCACGGTCTTCTCCACCATGGAGAAACACCTAGGAAGCACGCGACCACTGTGCAGTGTCGCTCGCAAGCCGCCCACGGAAGCTTCTAGAACTCGGAATAACGCCATTCACCACGGAGGCCAAACCTAACCTAAGCCTAGAACTACTACCTACAAGGCCAGACCTGGCCCCACCCTCGTTCCCACCCCAAGCGGCTGAGCCGTCAGAGGATTTGGAGCTTCCTAGCCACATAAAAAATGCGTCGTCGAACCCGCTCCAAATCCCCCAATTGACAAAATAGCTCTAGGTCGATTGCCACCTCGACTCCGTCCTCCATTTCCTGCCACCGTCCTATCGCCCTCCTCCGTCCTAGCCGCCACCCACTCCTCCATCGGCCTGCAACATGGAGAAGGAACATGCAAAGAAGGAAGATGGTTCGTCAGAGTCCATAGAGCTGAGCAAGACCAAGACCGGAGACCATCGCTGGAAGGAATCGACTGCTGCTGTATTAAAATAAGTTGGGTGGTGCCCCAAGCGAAGGCGGAATTGCAGCTAGTAGCAGTTTTTCCTCGTTGAACGAACCGAGGTTTATCGAACCAGTAGGACTTTGAAATCAATAACAAGGTGAATGTTGAAGATCTCTGGCGCTTTGAAAGGATCGTATGGGCACCTAGAGGGGGGGGGTGAATAGGTGCTACACCAATTTTTAATTCTTTTTCGATTTTAGGCTTAACACAAAGGTAAATTATCTAGATATGCAACTACGGTGAATTTACCTATATGACAAGCAAACTAAAACAACTAGGCAATTAACGATACAAGTAAAGACTACTAAGGGAAATAGATAACCGAAAGGGGAAGCACGCGGAGTCAAGGATGTATTCCCGAGTTCCTCCTTGTTAAGGGAGTACGTCTCGTTGGAGGGGTGTGAGCTCGCCACAAGAGGCCTACTCAAGATGCCACAAAGGCCTCACCCTATTCTCCGATGAACCGCACCCGAGGGTTTGGTTCACCTTCCACTATCGGAATCCTTCAAGGCGGAAACCGGAGCCTTTACAATGTTTTTGGGGCACACACCCACAACTTAATTGGGGCTCCAAAATCAACGAATCTGTCACAATTACAACAAGAAATGAGCACAAGAATCTAGGGCAACACAATGCTAACCCTAGAAGAGAAATCCCTCAAGTGAGTGAGGGGGAAATGAAAAACTGCTCGGTGAAGATGTAGATCGGGGCCTCCTCCTTCAATCCTCCAAGAATCAAAGCCTTTGGTTGGAGGAGTTGAGAGATCTTGTATTTATGAGCTTTTGCTTTTAATGAAGAGAGAGAGAGTGCAAGAGCTGAGGGGCTCAAGGTAGGTGGAGGGGTATTTATACCCCTCCAGGATTTCTAGCCGTTGCAGAAAACGGGAGGCCGGAAATTCCGGGTTAAAGGGCCGGAACTTCCGGCCATCAGACCGGAACTTCCGGTGGGCCGGAAATCTCCGGGGAGAATTTCCGCCCACAACCTCCGGGACCCCTCCAGAGAGGGTTCCCCGAAATGACTTAGTCGAAATCCCACGGAAAATTCCAGGGGGCCGGAACTTCCGGCCAGAAGGCCGGAATTTCCGTCCCACCGGAAATTTCTGGGGGGAACTTCCGGATTAAAGTTCCGGGACCCCTCCAGAGAGGGATCCCAAAAATGACTTAGTCATATTTCCGCCCGAAATTTCCACGGGCCAGAACTTCCGGCCAGTAGGCCGGAATTTCCGCTCCACCGGAAATTTCCGGGGGGAACTTCCGGAGGGAAGTTCCGGGACCCCTCCAGAGAGGGATCCCAAATATGACTTAGTCGTTGATGCATCTAAAATGCATACATGAACTTTGCACTATAATAGTTATATTCCATTCATATTTGCA
The DNA here is from genome assembly GCA_012064385.1 of Puccinellia tenuiflora. Taxonomy (NCBI): domain Eukaryota; kingdom Viridiplantae; phylum Streptophyta; class Magnoliopsida; order Poales; family Poaceae; genus Puccinellia; species Puccinellia tenuiflora. The sequence goes on from QRDG01000334.1 coordinate 462,421, forward strand.
TCATATAAGGGGTATATTACTGTTATTTAATGATTTTTGGTAATTTATAATGATTTCCCCTTTATATGGAATTAATCCTGCGCAGGCAGAAAACCCCTATTTCTTTCTTTATTTGTTTCAGGACCTTAACGACATCATAATGAGCTATAAATTTAGGGGAGTCATTATTTTGGAAGGAGAAGATTTAGGAGCGAAAGAAGTCAACGAACGGAGGCCGGAGGACCAAAAGGGGGGGTCCCACGCGACTACAGTACCAGGCCACGTAGGCCCATCCAATTTGGTCCTCGTGGCCCCGTTTGCATCGATCCTTCGCCCAGAAGCATCCTCGTGACCTTAAAACGCCTATATAAAAGGTCCCCCGACGTTTTCCAGAGGGAGGCGGCGGAGAAACACAAAACCAGAAACAGAAAGGCAGAAGGCTGCCGCCAGAGAAGATCGGAGGGGCAAAACGGCGCCGGAATCCACCTCCGGAGGGCTCCACCCCCCTCCGGCGTGATCATCATCAACATCTACAGCAAGACCGTCTCCACTCCGGGCTGCACCTCTTCATCAACCTCTCCATCAAGCTCCTCATCTCCATGATGAAGGGGGAGTAGTCTCCCTCGGGGCTGAAGGCTCATGCCGGTAGCTATGTGGTTTATCTCTCTCTCCCATGGTGTGATATTTATGTGATCATGAGCTTTGTAATCTAGTTGAATCCATAGATGGTACTCTTCTTTATCTTATGAATTATGCTACTCAAGTGGTTTTATTGATGTGATTCCCGGAGTCACCCTTGTCCCATGGTGTGAAGTTGACAGTGTGTGCACCGTGTGTGTCTCTTAGGCTATAGATTGCATGAATACTTATCATGAGTTATTATTTGTGTTGGGTGTCTCTATGATATTGTGGTGTTTGTTAGTACTATCTTTGGATGGGAATAGTGACCGCATGAAGTGTCCATAGATGTGGAATACGAACTTGAAGGTGTGCTTTTTGTAGCCCTACATAATGGATTGGTGTTCGTTATCCAACCAGAGGATAGTTCGGGGTAGCGTAGTGAAGAGGAAATATCTATGTATTCAATTATATTATTATTGTTGAGAGTGTCCACTAGTGAAAGTATGATCCCTAGGCCTTATTTCCAAAGCACCGTTTACACCTTTGTCTTGTCCTCTTGCATTAAAGAGGATTGGGACACTTTCACACTCTTGTTCCCTTGTCTTGTCCTCTTGCATTAAAGAGGATTGGGACACTTTCACATTCTTGTTTTGTTACATTAAACTTCCATCCATTAAATCAACCATCTTGTTCTTTAAACTTGTTTAGTGCATAATCAACTAAAACTTGTGACACTTTAGTTGTAGGGAATAGATAAATTTTCCTTCTTGCTCCTGCGGATCGATACCCTTCTTCCACATTGAGAGGTGCTACAGTGATCCCCTGCTCTTGGGGGTTATCAAATACTTTTCTGGCGCCGTTGCCGGGGAGCGTAGCGCTTAAGTTTCTATTCTTGTTTGCACTAGATATTTATTTTCAGTTTTGCATATACTCTAGTTTACTTTCAGTTTTGCATTTAGTTTAGTTTTACTTTCAGTTTTGCATTTATCAAAAACCCAAAAAATTTAAAAAATGGAAAATTATTATAAAAATGCCATGATAGCTGCTGAATTTAGAAAATCAAAAGAAGGGAAAAGATTAGGAGGCTACATAGAGCATTTTTTAAAATTGCTAATGAGCTGCTTAACTTTTATGAGGAAGAAATTTGTTGCTCTGAATACTATAGACACTTTGAATTCCAATGCCCTTCCAATAAAGATGAACCTGTTATTACTGTTAGATACCTCTACCAACCAACTATCCCAAAAGACCGATCTGATAGGAAGTGGTGGTATAATATACTTAACACACTTCACAACACCCCCCCTCTCACGTGTGACGGGAGAAGAGAAAGTCAACACGTGAATAGAAGAAGAGCACACCGGAACATCGGTGGCTAAAAGCTCCCTCCAGCCCTCTTTCGAGCGGAGAAATAATTGGGAGAAAAACGTCGGGGGTAGGACTCGAACCTGAGACCTTATGCTCTGATACCATGTTAGATACCTCTACCAACCAACTATCCCAAAAGACCGATCTGATAGGAAGTGGTGATATAATATACTTAACACACTTCACAACACCCCCTCTCACGTGTGACGGAGAAGAGAAAGTCAACACGTGAATAGAAGAAGAGCACACCGGAACATCGGTGGCTAAAAGCTCCCCTCCAGCCCTCTTTCGAGCGGAGAAATAATTGGGAGAAAAACGCCGGGGGTAGGACTCGAACCTGAGACCTTAGGCTCTAATACCATGTTAGATACCTCTACCAACCAACTATCCCAAAAGACCGATCTAATGGGAAAGACTAGTACAATCCACATATACTGTAACACCCCCTCTCACGTGTGACTCGGGGAGGAAGAAGTCACACGTGCAACCGGAAGAAAGTGAGGCGACGGCGCGCAAGTCTCAGAGGTATATACGAATTATGCTCACTTAGGGATGGAAGAAGTAGAGCAATTTGTTATTTTTATGGCAGCCTATGAGTTAAACACCTTCATTGATGAACATGAAACCTGCCCTATAGCTTCTCAATATAAATGTAGCGATCCTGCCCTTTTAAAAATAGACCAAGATCCCTGTGTTCTGTGCTAGTCCCTGGATCGAATAGCTAGCACCACAGTTTAAGATGAAGTATCATACATTGCATCAAAATTCTGTTACAACGTATGATCCAGAAAAGTAAACATTACAAGTTGCATAGCCAAAGGATAGCATTTTACAAAGTTCAGCAGCGGAAAACATAAAATAGCATGGAGCCTCATCATCTTCATGTGCCATAGGCAGACATGTTGGTTGCAGACTCGAAACCCAAAAGTGTTCCTTACTCGTCATCGGAACAACCTGCAACAGTAAAAGTGTTGTAGCCAAAAATTGGTCAGAACCATTGGAATGGATCTGGCAAGTGATACTTGTGTACTCATAAAGGCAAACTCCTATTAGCTATATGCATATTTGGCTGGTGGAGTTCAAGGCTATTTTGCGTAAAGCCAACTTTGTCCTATCTCTTCAAAACATTTCTTCAACATCTAAAAATGAGACAAGTATGGCATGAAAACCATTGTCTCTTCTACTCTTGTTCAGACTTCAAATTTTACTTGAGAAATTGGAATGTTGAGATCTTCAGTTGACATCCTTGTTCAACTGCTCAGAATTGTCCGTAACCGGGGACACGGCTATGATCATAGTTTGACACTCTCGAGAGGTTGTGCACTTTCACCACAAGACTTCATCGACCCATTATGTCCCTGGCCTTCTTGAAGTGAAAAGGAAAGGTGAAGATGAAGATGAGACTTTTGGGAACCAGTCCCCTGTTCGTCAGGCAGACCCATACAAGACATTCATCCACTGAGAACTGCCGGAATCAGGTTCCTAGACCTTACTTAGTCAAGGCAGAGCTATAATACCAAGTGGCTGCACTGGAAGCAATCTTCACATGGAGTAACTTAAATCTCTTTGTCCCTGGGTGGCCATCCGCATGTGAGCCAATCTCGGGTGAAAAACACCATAAACATGGCCCCGAGTAGCCACTCAACTATAAACCACCAAGCAAAGCCAAAATCCACCCAGGTGGTTCTTTAACTTAGTAGAAATTTTCAACTCATTACTTTTATAAAACATTTTCAGCGTAGCATCGCTAATATCTACTAAGTTATTATAGAGGTACTAGACACTTAGGAATATTTGGAGTAATACTAAACAGGTCTAGCATAGCATAGTAATAAAACCTGTCATGCAATTCTACTTAGAAAAAAGTAAACTACAATGCATATCAAAATACTTAGGAAATTTATGCAGTGAGCATCACTTGCCTTTGAAAAACTTGTCGTTGCTCACACTCTCTTTTCAACGCAACTTGGAGCACTCCGTTCACTCTAAACAATACAAACAAATCACAATAAATAACAATACAACAACCAAAATAAAACATACACAACATCAAATATGGGCAATAACAATACAACTGGGTTGGTGGTCCAAGTTCAATACATGATCCAATATGCAAAAGGAATCAATGTATTTGGGGTTAGCCAATTTTGGTTCAGGGATGGTCTAGAGTCAAAATAGGATAAAGGGGTGATGTCCAAGGTTCTAAGGGTTGGTTTTTGTCTCTCTGGACAGAGGAAACTATTTGGGGTATTTTTCTAAAAGAAAACAAATTGAAAAGATTTATAGAATTTAAACGATAACAAAAAATACTCAAATTGAGTCTCTGATTTTTAAATCATCAAAATAAAGCCCAAAAAATATAAAACAAAGGAACTATATTTTACATATTATAAGGTTTCTAAAACTATTTTTCTTGCAATTTTTGGACTTATAGAAATAAAGTTATGCCAAAATTACTCAAATCACACATTTGAAATTTGAATAATTTAAACTAGGGCAATACTGAAAACTAACAGATCCATAATAATCTACAGATCCTGAGGATTTCAAAAAGATAAAGTTTGTAAAATTTTGCCAAACAGATAAAAAGATATGATTAATCTAAGTTCCAGGGGTGTTTCTGCAAAAAGGTCATTTAAAACAATTCGGGAATAAATCCAGAAATTGTTGGGCCAAGTGGCGGGCTGTGATTGGCTGGGCTCACGGCTCGGCTCGGTTTAGACTGGGCTTGAGCCGCAGCTCGGCTCGGCTTCATCAGATCTGGATCGTCAGATCTGGATCGGACGGCTGGAAATCCACCGTACCGATTCGGTTTAGAGATTCTAATCATGACCGTTGATTCAACATCGGACGGATCTAGGGGCGTTGACTATACTGTGGCAGCGCTAGGTCATCGGAGAAGCACGGGACGGCGGCGGACGGCTCGGCAGTGGACGATTCCGATGCTCCGGTGGTCCCCGGAGATGAAGGAGGGGCTGACGGGGTGCGGCGCGTCGCGGCGAAGTGGATGGCATCGTCAGCGTGCTCCTGTCGTGGACGTCCTCGACGATTCGCTGCGGGGGAAAAATAACGGGGATGTCAGCGGGGTGCGAAAAGGAGAGAGGAAGAGGATGGTGCAGGAGAGGGGGCGCGGGGCTCACTGAGGCGGCCGGAATCGGGGAAGGACGGCGGCGGCCGAGGCGGACTATGGTGAGCAAATTGGCCGGCCTGGCGGCGAGGAACGGAGAGGGAGCAAGGGGGGAAAAGGAGAGGAGCTCGTGGGCTTCATATAGGGCGAGAAATGGCAAGGATTAAAGGCCTTAATTGGCCGGAATCAAGGGGAGAAATTCACGGCCGGAACGGCCATGGACGCGGTCGTGGATGGGGTTGAGGACGACCCTGACAGGTGGGTCCCGCCTGTCAGGTTTTTCTCCTTTTTCTTTTTCTGTTTTCTTTTATAACTTTTGATTTAAAGCTCCAAATCAAGTCAAATAAACTTGTAATTTGTAAAAATCAAAATAATTATTTTAAATACTTTGGAACCTTTTCCAAAATATTTCAAAGTTTGGAAATTCAAAATTTTCAAAAAGCCTATTTGACACCTTTATGTCAAATATTTAAAATAGGGTTTTATAATTCCTTTTTAAACCAAAAAAAATCAGAGAAATTAATATGAGTAATATCATTTAAAATTATAAACTCAATAAATTAATTTGGGACAAAACATTTTACTTAAAAAGGTTTGATAAATCCTTTAAATACAATTACCCATTTTAAACATGGGCTTTATAAATATCCAAATAAATATTTTATTTCCAAATCTTTAAATCTTCAAATTTGAAGATAAAGGAATATTTAAAATAATATCCCTTTAAAGTAATCAAAATAATTTTAAATGATGGTTTTTCTTGATTTTTGGAGACTTTTTTATTTAATAATAAAAGTTTTAAATTTTTGTGATTTTTAAAACATTCCAAAATTTTGGGATGTTACAATAAAGATTTGATTGTCATTATCCTTAATCTCTGCAGAAATGAATTTGATGAAAATATTTATGTTATTGACACAACGAATAGAGCTACCCAAGGAAGATCTAATGTTTTGCAGGAAGAGGATGATGAAAACATAAGCTTGGAAGAGGAAGTATGTGAAGAAGATGACAAAAGCCTAAGCTTGGGGATGTCCATGCAGCCCCTAGAAGAAGACAATGAAGAGCAAAAGGATGAAGAAATTGATGAAAAACTAGAGAATGAAGAGAAGGAACTTGCACCTTCACCACATATGGATGAGGGTAACACTCAAGATTTTGCTAATGATAAACTTTGCTTTTATGATCCTGATGATGAGGAAGAATATGAACCTATGCCTAATGAGAACATTATTGATAATGATTTAAAAAATGATGAAGAATATGATTTAGACATGCTATATGATAATGCTTTAGATGATGGTCCTATGCTTATTGATAATCCTCCATGTTTAGTTGTTACTACTTTATGTGCGGATAAAAATGATATACTTGCTGCTTGTGATGATACTCTCACTCATGAGAGTCCAACTTTATTTCTGAACTCCCCTATTCACACCTTGGAGGAGAAATTTGCTTATGTTGAGAAATACTTATGTGGTTTGCAATTATCTTTAGTTCCAAATATTTGTTGCAACCATGATATTAAACCTTATATTGATCTTAATAATTATTTTGAAAGAGGGAAACATGTCTCTAAATATCTCAATAATACTATGTTTCCTCTCTTTATGTTGAAGGTTTTAATGTCGCACTTGCTTTACCTTCCTATGCTAATTACTATATACTTCATTGATTTATTTTCTTACAAGATCCCAATGCATAGGAAGTGGGTGAGACTTAAATATGTTTCATATTTTTCCTTGATGCTCACCTTTGCGTTTCAATTCTTATTCCTATGTGAGCATCATTAAAACTATCATGGCTGTCCAGAAAACAGATTCCTAAGCTTCACTGAGAAAAAATTTACAAATCGCAGAAACGGAATTTTGACCTGAAATTTTACGAAAGAAATTTTAAGCTATTAATACACATTTCATTAGTTCAAAGTTTTCTGATTTGAGGAACGTAAGTGCCTCTTAAAATTCACTCTTTATGGGCTGTTCAGTTTTTGACAGATTCTGTCTTTATTTTGCATTACTCTCATTACTTGTGTTTTGTGTGGTTCTATTGATCGAAGAGCAATGCACAACCATAGTAATATTAGCTAATTTTTAGAATCAACTCATGATATGTCTTTACTATACCTATGGAGATTTAATTTATGGAGACACTAACCCCTCTAATCAAGTTTTATGATGAGTTATGTATGAAGAGAACTTTCAAGTGAAAGAGTTGAGGGACATAAACAAAGATCAAGAGGGACAAACACTCAAGCTTGGGGATGTTACCCCTAGGCTCACCCTACATATATCAAGTAAGTACAAGAATTTAAGCTTGGGGATGCCAAGCCACCTCACTCCAACCATTTTGATACCAAGTAAGTAAGCCTAGCTATATGGCTATAAAAAAAGCGCTTTACGGGAGGCAACCCGGTTGTTTTTATTTTTAATTTTATTTGTGTCCTCTTGCTGTAACAAGAGATTTAGTTTTTAATTTAGTTTCTGTAATAATTAATAAAGTGCCAAGTTTTACCCATTTTGGTATGAAAAAGTTGTTATTTTGCATACGGAGATTTCATTCCAGCACAAGTCTGTGCATGGTTTGATTTTTAGTTCTTATTATGTAACTCCGATTGAGCTGATATTTTTACTGTAACTGCAACTTTTCATCATCTGTACGCCTGATTTTTTCAGAATTGTTAGACGAGTTTAAGTAGGACAGAAAAATATGTTTTGCTGCTGCTGTTTCTCTGGACAGATTCTATCCCATATTGTTTTATGCATAGTTTGAACTTTTGAGTTGAATCTTTTTGATCCAATTGAGTTTATGGGTAGGAATACAACATTATACACTATCTGAACATTCATAAGTATTTTAGTCCATGGATTATAAGCAGCAAGTAATGCATTTGTCTATCACTACTAATGTCACCCCACAAAAAAGAAATGGGAGAAACAGTGTTTTGAAGTTTTTTCACAGGGATTAGAGGAGATGCACCAAGAGCTATCCAAGGATGGTGAAATCCATAAGCTTGGGGACCTACACACTCTCGGTTTGCACACGTCTAACTTCTGTTTTTCTATCAATGCACTTTATCGCATGAACTTGGAGCGTCTTTTATTTGTTTTTTGTTTTGATTTTTTGTTTTGAGACCACCACTATCATTTATATATGAAAGAGCTACTGGAAATATGGGTTGAAATATCTTGCATGCTTTTATTGTGTTGGGAAAAGGGATATCTAAGTTGATTTTTAATGACACATATAGTTGCATGATTCATGAGCTTCTTTATGAGTAATAATTTGCAAATGCTTTATCATGAGCTATCTTTTATTCATGTTTTGATGTTATATGTTATTTCACCTTATTTGACATGAATTAGTTAGTTCTATGGACACTCATGCATGCATCTAGATGGTCATCTTTCTCCCTTTTGCTAGCCCAAAAATTCCAACAAGTAAAAACTTGTTTCCAACACCTTCAACCCAAGTTTTTCCAGTGAGTCCACCATATCTACCTATTAGATTTATGCTATTCCAAGTATGTTTATCATGTTATTTGTGTTATCTATGCCTCTAAATGAAAATGATGATGTTATTTATTGTAATGGGAAAAGTTGGTTAAAAAGCTCTCGCGAACTTGATGCACACTTTACTTTTATTGCATTCAATAAAGATGAACCATTGTGATTAATATTATGATGATAGTGGCTTCATAAATGTTTAAGGTTGGGAGTTAGCCCATATGTGCTGTCACATGCAAAGCTTTCAACATGTTCCATTATCTATTTAGTTGATATCATGTACTTTTGTCTATGGATGCCTATCATGACGAAATAATGTGGAGAGTTAAGTTTAAATGAGTTTGTATAAATAGTTAGAGATAATCCTGGGCCGCTAATCTAAGCCATGCATCATTCATGGTGGAAATTTACTTACATGCTATTTTGAACTCTCTGTGATACACCCTACAATAAAAAGCTATATCAAGTGGTAAATAAAGAGGGTGTTGAGATTGTTCATTATGTTTGTTTGTCTTGTTGTTTTGATATGGGCTTGATCCATATCATGGGACAAGAGGGACCCCAGTTGAGACTCTTGATGATACCGTTATTACTTACAATGATACATAACTTAAACTTGCTCTGTTTCCCAAGTTGAGTAATCATGGTGTAGGTACTTGTATTCAAGGGGCATGAGACATCTAACCTTTACTTTATCAAGGCCACTACTCATATTTGCTTTCACATTCAACTTTAATCATTCAAGATGCTATGATAGGGGAATGAGAGCTTGACACCAAGTATTACCATTGCATTCAATAACTTAAGTAGAATAGTTTGGAGGATAGATGAAACTTATGCATGCTTTACCTCTACTTATTTATACATCTTTTCCAAAGTGTCCACCTTTTATATTCAGATTTTCTACACTCTATGGACCACAAGTATGCAAAAGTAAGAATGTCCATAGTACTATCTTTTATGTAGCACTTTGTGAACTATCATTGATCATCTTTTCATTGAATACTTGATATCACTTTATAAATTGTTTGCATATTGCTACTTCTTTGAAATAATGAATCATTTGACTTTATGTAGCAGTAGCAATCATCTTGTATATCCATGTTGTGATTATATTGCAAAGTTCATGTTAGTTTTATCACTTTCATACTCGAGGACGAGCATGAGTTAAGCTTGGGGATGTTGATGCATCTAAAATGCATACATGAACTTTGCACTATAATAGTTATATTCCATTCATATTTGTATCATATAAGGGGTATATTACTGTTATTTAATGATTTTTGGTAATTTATAATGATTTCCCCTTTATATGGAATTAATCCTGCGCAGGCAGAAAACCCCTATTTCTTTCTTTATTTGTTTCAGGACCTTAACGACATCATAATGAGCTATAAATTTAGGGGAGTCATTATTTTGGAAGGAAAAGATTTAGGAGCGAAAGAAGTCAATGAACGGAGGCCGAAGGACCAAAATGGGGGGGTCCCACGCGACTACAGTACCAGGCCGCGTGGGCCCATCCAATTTGGCCCTCGTGGCCCCGTTTGCATCGATCCTTCGCCCAGAAGCATCCTCGTGACCTTAAAACGCCTATATAAAAGGTCCCCCGACGTTTTCCAGAGGGAGGCGGCGGAGAAACACAAAACCAGAAACAGAGAGGCAGAAGGCTGCCGCCAGAGAAGATCGGAGGGGGGAAACGCCGCCGGAATCCACCTCCGGAGGGCTCCACCCCCCTCCGGCGTGATCATCATCAACATCTACAGCAAGACCGTCTCCACTCCGGGCTGCACCTCTTCATCAACCTCTCCATCAAGCTCCTCATCTCCATGATGAAGGGGGAGTAGTCTCCCTCGGGGCTGAAGGCTCATGCCGGTAGCTATGTGGTTTATCTCTCTCTCCCATGGTGTGATCTTTATGTGATCATGAGCTTTGTAATCTAGTTGAATCCATAGATGGTACTCTTCTTTATCTTATGAATTATGCTACTCAAGTGGTTTTATTGATGTGATTGCCGCAGTCACCCTTGTCCCATGGTGTGAAGTTGACAGTGTGTGCACCGTGTGTGTCTCTTAGGCTAAAGATTACATGAATACCTATCATGAGTTATTATTTGTGTTGAGTGTCTCTATGATATTGTGGTGTTTGTTAGAACTATCTTTGGATGCGAATAGTGACCGCATGAAGTGTCCATAGATGTGGAATACGAACTTTAAGGTGTGCTTTTTGTAGCCCTACATAATGGATTGGTGTTCGTTATCCAACCAGAGGATAGTTCGGGGTAGCATAGTGAAGAGGAAATATCTGTGTATTCAATTATACTATTATTGTTGAGAGTGTCCACTAGTGAAAGTATGATCCCTAGGCCTTATTTCCAAAGCACCGTTTACACCTTTGTCTTGTCCTCTTGCATTAAAGAGGATCGGGACACTTTCACACTCTTGTTCCCTTGTCTTGTCCTCTTGCATTAAAGAGGATTGGGACACTTTCACATTCTTGTTTTGTTAAATTAAACTTCCATCCATTAAATCAACCATCTTGTTCTTTAAACTTGTTTAGTGCATAATCAACTAAAACTTGTGACACTTTAGTTGTAGGGAATAGATAATTTTTCCTTCTTGCTCCTACGGATCGATACCCTTCTTCCACATTGAGAGGTGCTACAGTGATCCCCTGCTTTTGGGGGTTATCAGTCGTTTTTCCACCCGAAATTTCCACGGGCCGGAACTTCCGGCCTGTAGGCCGGAATTTCCGCCCCACCGGAAATTTCCGGGGGGAACTTCCGGGGAGAAGTTCCGGGACCCCTCCAGAGAGGGATCCCAAAAGGACTTAGTCGATTTCGCGCTGGGGCCGGAACTTCCGCCCGTAGGCCGGAATTTCCGCCCCCCGGAAATTCCGCCTAGAGGGCCGGAACTTCCGGTCCTGAAACAACCAGAAACCCATTTCTTCAAGGTTCTCTTCTTCGTCTTTGATCTTTACTTCGATCTTTTCACCATTTGGGTCTAACCACCTAAAAACCTGTCAACACACTTAACCAAATATGATTAGCCCATAATATGTGTTGTCATTAAATCACCAAAACTAAGAGATGTTCTTTCAATCTCCCCCTTTTTGGTGATTGATGACAACACACACACATGTAAAATTTGGGCTCCCCCTCGATAGGAGCTCCCCCTAGATAAGAGCTTATATAACACGATAACATGAAGTAGGTCACAAAGGTTTGCATGTCTTACACCACACATCACATAGTTTAACTCATGAAAGGAAAGATACATAGGCACAAGCTTAGAAAAGGCAAATGAGACAAAGAGAAGCTTGTGCCCAACCCATGCAAATACCCGAACGCCTAAGAACTACTTCTCCCCCTTTGGCATCAAGACACCAAAAAGGGAAAAGAGCGATGCTAAAAACGTCCCACAAAGATCACTCCGATGCCGTGGCCTCGGACTCCTCCTCCTCCTCCTCACTGTCTTCATCCTCAGGCACGTCAATAGTCCAATCCACAAACTTGTTGTTCCAGTGCTTGTAGCGAACAAGGGGCTGAATCTGCTGCTCAGGTGGAGGTGGAGGCATCTGAAGATGAGCCATGATCTGCTGCTGATTCTGCAATATAAGACGACGCTCGGCGTAGCCATGATAATTCTCCTTGTGGAATTTCCGGCCCCTAGGGGCGGAATTTCCGGCCTGCCGCCAGAGAGACTTCCAGGATCAAATGCCACACACAAAAACTGGACACGAGTGATAGAAAGCAATGGTTCAGGGATAAGTTGGGGCTTAGGACAAGATATCAAACTGTCTTAATATGGTACGACACTCATGTGTAACACCCCGGCCACTCCCGGACCGGCGCCTGTTACGCCTGGCAGCTCTCTAGGATCTCTAGACTGGCCCCACAGACCAACACTAGTCTTTTCTGCGCACTTTGTCCTCACTCGTGCGCACCCGGGAAGGACTTCCCGGTCGGTCACCCATCCCAATATTACCCCAGGCCAAGCACGCTTAACATCTGGGTTCTATCGAGATGAGCTTCCGGAAAAGAAGTTGCAACTTGTTGGTATGAGTATCCTATTAATCCTATTGAGCCCTGAGCCAGGATCTCACATCCTTCCCCCCTTAGAAGACCGACGCCCTCGTCGGTCAACCCCAGTCCAGGAACTTCCCCCTTTGGCACCCGTCTGTGCGTCCAGTGCCGGCACATGTCCCACATGTCCGTGCCTCTGACCCGCACACGCCCGAGTTACCGCAAGGGTCGGCTCTGATACCAATTGTAACACCCCGGCCACTCCCGGACCGGCGCCTGTTACGCCTGGCAGCTCTCTAGGATCTCTAGACTGGCCCCACAGACCAACACTAGTCTTTTCTGCGCACTTTGTCCTCACTCGTGCGCACCCGGGAAGGACTTCCCGGTCGGTCACCCATCCCAATATTACCCCAGGCCAAGCACGCTTAACATCTGGGTTCTATCGAGATGAGCTTCCGGAAAAGAAGTTGCAACTTGTTGGTATGAGTATCCTATTAATCCTATTGAGCCCTGAGCCAGGATCTCACATCATGTTTGCAAGATGCAAAGGTGAAAGGCCAAGCATGAGTGATTTTCCATAACACGCGCATAGTGACACATATAGGTCTTAGAAAAACCAAATAAACACCAAATAAGAGGCAACTCCTCACCGAGGAGGTCGGTGGCCTAGGCCACCATATATGAATAAGGAGAGTGAGACACCGCGAAGATATATCTTGGGTTCTCACTCAAAACTCATCATTTAAGCTCACAATTCATGAAATTGAATATAGAGAAGACAAATGAAATCATTAATATAGGCATCATGGGGGAGGGAGAGCCCAATAGTTAGGACAACACTCCCCCTAAATTCATGCCTACACCTAAACCAAGATAGAAGTTGAAACTATAGGTGTGTATGCAAGATGGTCAAGCCAAGCTCCTTGAATCCACGATATTTAGCTCATTCCTCAAATAAGTGAATCTTGCTTCATCAAGTGGCTTCGTGAAAATATCGGCAAGTTGGTCTTTGGTTGGCACATAAGCTAGCTCAATGTCTCCACGGGCAACATGATCTCGAATGAAATGATGACGAATCTCAATATGCTTGGTCCTTGAGTGTTGCACCGGCTTGTAGGCGATCTTGATAGCACTCCCATTGTCACACAAAAGAGGCACTTTGTCACAATTGACACCGTATTCCTTTAAAGTTTGCCTCGTCCATAACAATTGAGTGCAGGCACTAGCGGCGTCCACATACTCGGCTTCGGCGGTGGAGAGAGAAATACAATTTTGCTTCTTAGAAGACCAACTCATCAAGGACCTACCAAGGAATTGGCAAGCCCCGGAAGTTGTTTCCTATCATCTTGATCACCGGCCCAATCCGAATCCGTGAACCCACGAAGAGTGAAAGAGGAATCCCTTGGGTACGACAAACCAAACCTTGGGGTATGAACCAAATATCGTAGGATTCTCTTGACCGCCAACATGTGGCTTTCCTTAGGAGCCGCTTGATACTTACACACACACCTACACTCAACACAATATCGGGTCTAGATGCACAAAGGTAAAGCAACGAACCTATCATGGAGCGGTAAAGCTTTTGATCCACATCTATACCCTTTGGGTTAAGTTGTAGATGGCATTTGGTATCCATAGGTGTCTTCTTCTCCTTAGCATCGGCCATATTAAACCTCTTGAGCATATCTTGAATATATTTTGCTTGGCTAATAAAAGTCCCTCCTCTCAATTGCTTGATCTCAAATCCAAGTAAGAACTTCAACTCACCCATCATAGACATCTCAAACCTATCGGTCATAAGCTTTGAAAATTCATCATTAAAAGCTTTGTTAGACGAGCCAAATATAATATCATCAACATATAGTTGGCATACGAAAAGCTCCCCTTTAACCCTCTTAGTAAAAAGAGTGGGATCAATTTGCCCAACTTCAAATCCACGGTCTAACAATAACTCTCTTAGGTGCTCATACCATGCACGTGGTGCTTGTTTAAGTCCATAGAGCGCCTTATCAAGCTTGTAGACATGGTTAGGGAAGTTGGGGTCCTCGAACCCCGGGGGTTGCTTAACGAACACCAACTCCTTTAAGGGACCATTAAGAAAGGCACTTTTAACATCCATTTGTTGCAATTTAAAGTTATAACGGGATGCATAAGCAAGAAGGATACGTGTCGATGGATTAGATCAACGGTGAAGATACGGGACTATGTACGCGCGGGCATCGTCGATGTGGGTTAGTAGACGAACGACACGGGAGACAAGATTTATACAGCTTCGGGACCCGGGAAACATCGTCCGGTAATATCCCTACGTGCTGTTTGTGGCTAGGTTGTATTCCTCTCATGGTGGAAGTCGCTGATGAGGCGGCTCCTCTTGTGTAGATCTATCAGGCTCTGTCCCGTCTATCTTGGTTGTGTTGGGTCTGTCGGGTTTATTGGTTGTGCCCTCTTGGGGCGCCTTGCCCCTCCTTATAAAGGTGGAGGAGGCCGGCTTACAAGTAGAGTCCTCTTAGGACTCGGCTAATCTATTCCAAGTGGGAAAGTTGAGTCCTTTTCCTACTCTGATTGGAGTCGGCCTGCTGGGCTTCCTCCTGATGGGCCTCGTTAGTACTCCTTGCGGGTACCCGTGTCCCATATCCACGACAGTAGCCTCTGAGCTTTCGGGTGACTTGCAGAGTCATGCGGAAGGTCTTGATTTGTCTTCTTGGGACACGGAGTCCATGCCGGGTTGTCTGCCGGCTTGTCGATGTCGATGATGTCGCGGCACCCAGCTCTGCATTTGCCAGGTTGTCGATGTAGACTTTACCGGGTTGTCGATGTAGATGTTGCTGAGTCGTCGTTTGCCGAGTCGTCGATGTAGACGTTGCCGAGTTGTTGGTGAAGATGTTGTCGAGTCGTCGTTTGCCGAGTCGTCGATGCCGGCTTCTCCGGTCGACTTGTTGATGCCGGCTTTTCCTGCCGACTTGTTAATGCCGGCTTCTCCTGCCGACTTGAATTGAAGTGAGTCGGAATTTTTCTCCGAGTCCTTTTGACGAGTTGTGTGTAGATGAAGCCGACTTCTCCTGCCGGCTTGTTTATACTGGTATACATGTAGCCCCCGAGTGCCGGGTCGTTTGCCTGCGACGACTCGGGACTCCTTGGTGTATAACTCATGTTTTTGAGCTTTTTGAATGGTCTAGCCCTCGAGTGCCGGGTTGTTTGCCTGCAGCAACTCGGGACTCCTTTCGTGGTACCTGAAATAAAATTTTGTATGCATTATACCGTTCGTGACATATAAAAAGAATTAAACAAATATTACAACAATTTGATTTATTTGTGTTCAAGTGATTAATCGTCCGACTTGTCTAAGTAGGCTTTCGTGGCGACTTTTTTCATGCAATATGATTTGCTCTGTCGACAAAGGCCTCTGTGCTTCAGAGTCGATCTGGCTTTGTTCATACGCACTACTTGGTCTATTGCGTTTTGCATCTGACTTAGCAAAGAAACGAACGTCCATCTCCTGAGCCAGGATACCTATGTTTGGACCGCGCATCTGGCAGCTTGTCCTCTTTGGCAACCATAACTCAGAAGAATTAATAGCCCCCGAGATTGACTCAAAAGTAGCAGATTTATTTTAATTTAACTGACTGGAAAAAATAAAATATATGAAATTTAAATATGAAAGTGATGACTTAGCTTGTTTTTTCCTTGCGTTGATAACGCGAAGCATGTCCACTGGCCATCGAGGCCGACTCGTGGAAGACGAGGTTGTCCGAGTCTTTACTAGCTCGCCTGATTGTTCTTTTTCTTTTTCTTTTTTCTTCTCTTCTAACTTGGGATATGAACCCAACGTGGACTTGTTTTCCTTAGCTGGCTTCCTTGTAACGAGTGTAGCTATCCAACTTGATTTTTTCTTCTCTCTTTCCATGATTAATTTGACTGTCCTGATCCGTGTGCGAATCGACAAGGAAGTAATACCATGTTGGGTCCGGCCTTCACGTGAGAGCGAGTAGCCAGTATTTGCATTATCCAGTTTGCGTACGAGTCGGAGCTAATCCCGTGCCCGTATGGCACTAGGGACGTACAGCACGCAACCTTGGAATCCGAGTCGTGGACGTAGAGTCGGCCGGACGCTGAAAGTTGGTGCGGAAGCGGAAGTCAATCTCGGGAGTCGGCCGAGATGCTGGTGTTGGGAATATGCCCTAGAGGCAATAATAAAATGGTTTATTAGCATATTCATGTTTATGATAATAGTTTATTATCCATGCTATAATTGTATTAACCGGAAACATAATACATGTGTGGAATATAAACAAACAGGTGTCCCTAGTAAGCCTCTACCGGACTAGTTCGTTAGTCAAGAGATGGTTAGAGTTTCCTAACCATGGACTTGTTACAGTCACTTGATAACGGAGTCATATCATTAGGAGTAATGATGTGATGGACAAGACCCGATAATAAAGAGTTGCAATTGATCGTGTCACACAAGTTTCATTGCCAACACTTTTAGTATGCCAAGTATAGTTTCCTTAGACCATGAGATTATGTCACTCCCGTTTACCGGAGGAATGCTTTGTGGACATCAAACGTCACTTCGTAACTGGGTGATTATAAAGGTGGCTTTCAGGTGTCTCCGATGGTATTTGTTGGGTGACATGAATCAAGACTGGGATTTGTCCTTCCTTGTGACGCAAAAGATATCTCTGGGCCCTCTCGGTAATATAGCATCAGAAAGGTTGCAACCATGTGATTAAGTGGTAATCATGGTGATCCTATATTATGGACGAGTAAAGAGAATTTTCCAGGTAACGAGATGAAACTAGATATGGGGATATCGACGATCGAATCTCGGGCAAATTAAATATCGTGAGACAAAGGGAATCGTATACGAGATTAAGAATCTCCGGCATCGTGGTTCAATCGATAAAGAACTTCGTTGAATATGTAGGAGTCAATATGGACATCCCGGTCCCGCTATTGATTATTGATATGATCATGTCTGCATGTTCTCGAACCCGTAGGGTCACACACTTAACGCTCCGATGTAGATAGGGTTTAGCGATGAGATGTTTTGATGGTATGAACGAATGGTGATTCGGAGTCTCGGATGAGATCCTAGACATCATGAGGAGCTCCGGAAGAGTCCGGAGATAAAGTTTCATATAAGGAAAGTGGTTTCCAGGGTTCCGGAAAAGTTCGGGAAAATTCCGGCAGAGTACCGGAAGATTCTAGAAAGGTTCCGGAAGGTTCCGGAGGGCCCCACCTTTGGGGGCCACGAACCTAGGAGGCCCACATGGCTTAAGGGGAGGTGCAGCAGCCCACTTGGGCTGGCCGCACCCTCTCCCTAAAGACCCATGCGGCTGGCCCATGTGGGAGGCACCCAAAACCCTAGGGGGCCGACTTGGGGAATAAGTTCCCTCAAGCCGCCGGCCCTAGGACTTGGAGGAGGGGCCAAGGCAGCCCCCCCACGCCTATATAAAGGGGAGGGGAGGGCTGGGGCGTGACCACCCCTTGCTTCCCTAGCCGCACCCCTCCCTTGGTGCCCTAGCCGCCACCTCCTTTACCTCTCCCTTGGCGCCACCCCTCTCCCGGAGGGCTGCCGCCATCTCCTCCACCGAGGCTTGCCGCACCACCCCTAGATGTAGGGCTGCTCCTGCACCTCCTCCTCTCCCTCTCCTCTTGCTTGGCTTGGCGAAGCCATGCTCGTGGAGACTACACCATCAACGCCACCACAACCGTCGTGGTGCCGAGATCCATCTAGCCATCTCCACCTTGCTTGCGGGATCAAGAAGGCGGAGATCTACATCGAGCCGTACGTGTGGATACCGCGGAGGTGCTACCCCTTGTGGCACTTCATCGGATTGGACTTCGAGGAAATACATCTCCTCGCGACTAGATGAGTCTAGTTGTGGGGATCGACTAGCCAACCCCTGCACCGACAAAACGCGTTTGTTGATCTTCAAGGGTAAGAGATTGGATCTCATCTTCGCTACCTTCGTCTAGTAGATCTAGATCCTTGGGGTTTATTCCGCCTGTTGCGTAGGAAAATTTTTGTTTTCTATGCTGCGACCCCATCAGTGGTATCAGAGCCTAGATCTATTCGTAGATGTTGGTGCGATTAGAACACAAGTGTTGTGGGCGTTGATATTTTGTGTTGCTACCTTCTCGCGTGCACTTTGCATCTTTGCGGTATTGTGAGATGAAGCGGCCCGGACCAACCTTACTCGTCCACGCACGAGAGACCGGTTCCACGACTGACATGCAACTTGTTTTGCATAAGTGGCTGGCGGGTGTCTGTTTCTCTTGCTTTAGTGAAGATGCAATTTTCAATGGAAGGCCTTTCAAAAGGATGAGTAAATAAGCAACTACTATATCACCGTTGTGGTTTTGCGTAGATTAGAACGGTTCTATCTCGTTGACCCAAGCCACGTAAAAATTGCATAAACAAAGTAGAGGACGTCTAACTTGTTTTTGCAGAGGGGGTCATGTGATGTGGTATGGCCAATATGTGATTTGTGATAATGTATGCAATGATCATGTTTGTAATCTTTCACGACTTGCATGTCGATGAGTACGGCAACCGGCAGGAGCCATATGGTTGTCTTTTATTTTATGTGACCTGCGTGTCATTGAATCACCATGTAATTGCTTTACTTTTTATTGCTAAGAGTAGCATTAGTTGTAGTCACAATAGTTGGTGGACAACCATGGTGATGGCGCCACGATGATGGAGATCATGCCGGAGATGGAGATCATGCCGGTGCTTTGGAGATGGAGATCAAAAGCATAAGAAGAAAGGCCATATCATATCACAATTATGAATTGCATGTGATGTTAATCCTTTTATGCACCTTATTGTTATGCTTAGATGTGATCGCGACGGTAGCATGATAAGGTGATCTCTCATGTTAATATCAAGATGTGTTCTCCCCTAGTATGCACCGTTGCCAAAGATCTTCGTTTCGAAGCACCACGTGATGATCGGGTGTGATAGATTCTACGTTCACATACAACGGGTGTAAGCCAGATTTACACATGCGGAAATACTACGGTTTCCTTGACGAGCCTAGCATGTACAGACATGGCCTCGGAACACAAGAACCGAAAGGTTAAACACGAGTCATATGGATGATATGATCAACATGGTGATGTTCACCTTTGAAGCTACAGCATCTCACGTGATGATCGGTTGTGGTGTAGTGGATTTGGATCGTGTGCCACTAAACAACCAGAGAGATGTTGAGTTTAGTGGGAGTTCATTAAGATGAACTAAAATTATCATAAACAAAAGTCCAGATGTCTTTGCAAAAATCCTTGTAGATCATGGTCGACTACGGTAGTCTGTTCGTTGCTGAAAAACTGCATCTCGGTGGGTCAAATTGTTGAGTAGTACCTGCGTCCTGAAAGAAGTCCTACACACCAATGATGAGCTCTACGTGTTAGAAGAACCTATAGGAGATAAACCCAAATATTTCTGCAAGCGATGAGGAGTACATGGAGTGGTTTTGAACCACCTACTTGAAAGTCAAGTGGATGATGTGCACCTTCATGAATTCTGACCTAAGAAGACAATTCAAGAACTTGATTGCAATGGAGATTGTGGATGAGCTGAAAAATAGTTTTTCAGCACAAGTTAGAATTGTAAGGTTCGAATGTATGAACGATTTCTTTTACTCAAGATGAAAGAGAACACTTGCTTGGAACAACACATGAGGATAATGCATGAGTTACATCATTGTCTAGTGCTTGTTTGGAACCACGAGATGAATGACGGTTTCGCGATAGATGGGGTGATACGCTTGCTTCTCCCCAGCTTCAAGAATTATGTCGGAGACTATGTCATGGGAAGGGATTTGATCACTTTCTATGAGTTTGTGTCTCGGCTGCGTCATGTCAAAGTGGAACCCATAGCAAGAGAAGTTGACAAGGCAGAAAGTATATATTGATATACATGTTATAAGTGTTTAAGTCCAAATTGCAATTGTGGCGGTTTCGATAAGTATTTGATACTCATTCTGTTTTATGAAAATAGAACTTGCTGCTTGAGATTTGCATAAAGGATATGGGAAGACGTTGTGGAATAGTGGCAATCAAGGAGTTGATGCTGACAACGATCTGTCTCTACATTTATCATTTGGATTGGAGGATTTGAATAAGTGTTGTAATCGAATTAAGTGTGATTTTGATTAGTGTGTCTTGCTTATGTGAGACGGTTATTCATGTTAAAGACAATGGTTGTTCTATTCTCATGAGTGATCCTTTTTGGAAATCATAAGTTTCGATTATAAGTGTATTATTCTTATTATAATCTAAATGATAAATTGGTTGAACATTTATAAATAAAAGACATACTAATGATATCCAAAACTTAATAATGACAATTGTTTCAGTCGTGCTAAATATTGAATAAACATTTTGATGTTTTATCAATGCGCCTTATTGAAGGAGTATGACTAAAATGCCACCCTTTGGAAGAGTGCCATGAATTGCCAAAAATAAACACAAGTGTTTGTTGTATTTTCAGCAAATGTTAGATGTCATTATTTTGTGTACTCCATCATAAGTGATATGAGTAAATATATGTATTTGTTCGAGTTATGATATTTGATGAGATCAAATAAAATTCTGGAGTTTAGGATATTAAGTTAACAAGAAATTTGAGTCTTTATGATTTGATCAAAAGAGACGAGATATTTGAGTTATATGTTAGTATGTGGACTTGTGACAAGTGTTATCACAAATACAATGTTTAGAATATTTCAAAGGAGTTTGATATGTCCTAAGATATTGTAATCACACATTATTTGATATTGTGTGGTCTCAAAAAAAGGGTTTTATTTCGGGGGGTTTAATAATAGCATTTAGATTTATTTGATAAACACTCTGTTTAGAAATAAGGATCTATTTATTGATTCGCATAAACATTTTTCATATGAGTTATGAGAAAAGGTGGTTTCATTAATTATGAGATAATTAGAGACTATTGCGAATAATGTTGTAGTATATTCATAAGTATGACTATGAATGTGATTCCACAATATGAGACTAAAAAGGGGCAAACCAATTTGTTGGTTGTGCTAAGTATTTTAGTGGTTTATCATGAAAAGGTTTCATTGATAAAAGAATTGATGGAATAAATGAGACAACCGATGCAAATACCCGAACGCCTAAGAACTACTTCTCCCCCTTTGGCATCAAGATACCAAAAAGGGAAAAGAGCGATGCTAAAAACGTCCCACAAAGATCACTCCGATGCCGTGGCCTCGGACTCCTCCTCCTCCTCCTCACTGTCTTCATCCTCAGGCACGTCAATAGTCCAATCCACAAACTTGCTGTTCCAGTGCTTGTAGCGAACAAGGGGCTGAATCTGCTGCTCAGGTGGAGGTGGAGGCATCTGAAGATGAGCCATGATCTGCTGCTGATTCTGCAATATAAGACGACGCTCGGCGTAGCCATGATAATTCTCCTTGTGGAATTTCCGGCCCCTAGGGGCGGAATTTCCGGCCTGCCGCCAGAGAGACTTCCAGGATCAAATGCCACACACAAAAACTGGACACGAGTGATAGAAAGCAATGGTTCAGGGATAAGTTGGGGCTTAGGACAAGATATCAAACTGTCTTAATATGGTACGACACTCATGTTTGCAAGATGCAAAGGTGAAAGGCCAAGCATGAGTGATTTTCCATAACACGCGCATAGTGACACATATAGGTCTTAGAAAAACCAAATAAACACCAAATAAGAGGCAACTCCTCACCGAGGAGGTCGGTGGCCTAGGCCACCATATATGAGTAAGGAGAGTGAGACACCGCGAAGATATATCTTGGGTTCTCACTCAAAACTCATCATTTAAGCTCACAATTCATGAAATTGAATATAGAGAAGACAAATGAAATCATTAATATAGGCATCATGGGGGAGGGAGAGCCCAATAGTTAGGACAACACTCCCCCTAAATTCATGCCTACACCTAAACCAAGATAGAAGTTGAAACTATAGGTGTGTATGCAAGATGGTCAAGCCAAGCTCCTTGAATCCACGATATTTAGCTCATTCCTCAAATAAGTGAATCTTGCTTCATCAAGTGGCTTCGTGAAAATATCGGCAAGTTGGTCTTTGGTTGGCACATAAGCTAGCTCAATGTCTCCACGGGCAACATGATCTCGAATGAAATGATGACGAATCTCAATATGCTTGGTCCTTGAGTGTTGCACCGGCTTGTAGGTGATCTTGATAGCACTCCCATTGTCACACAAAAGAGGCACTTTGTCACAATTGACACCGTATTCCTTTAAAGTTTGCCTCGTCCATAACAATTGAGTGCAGGCACTAGCGGCGTCCACATACTCGGCTTCGGCGGTGGAGAGAGAAATACAATTTTGCTTCTTAGAAGACCAACTCATCAAGGACCTACCAAGGAATTGGCAAGCCCCGGAAGTTGTTTCCTATCATCTTGATCACCGGCCCAATCCGAATCCGTGAACCCACGAAGAGTGAAAGAGGAATCCCTTGGGTACGACAAACCAAACCTTGGGGTATGAACCAAATATCGTAGGATTCTCTTGACCGCCAACATGTGGCTTTCCTTAGGAGCCGCTTGATACTTGCACACACACCTACACTCAACACAATATCGGGTCTAGATGCACAAAGGTAAAGCAACGAACCTATCATGGAGCGGTAAAGCTTTTGATCCACATCTATACCCTTTGGGTTAAGTTGTAGATGGTATTTGGTATCCATAGGTGTCTTCTTCTCCTTAGCATCGGCCATATTAAACCTCTTGAGCATGTCTTGAATATATTTTGCTTGGCTAATAAAAGTCCCTCCTCTCAATTGCTTGATCTCAAATCCAAGTAAGAACTTCAACTCACCCATCATAGACATCTCAAACCTATCGGTCATAAGCTTTGAAAATTCATCATTAAAAGCTTTGTTAGACGAGCCAAATATAATATCATCAACATATAGTTGGCATACGAAAAGCTCCCCTTTAACCCTCTTAGTAAAAAGAGTGGGATCAATTGCCCAACTTCAAATCCACGGTCTAACAATAACTCTCTTAGGTGCTCATACCACGCACGTGGTGCTTGTTTAAGTCCATAGAGCGCCTTATCAAGCTTGTAGACATGGTTAGGGAAGTTGGGGTCCTCGAACCCCGGGGGTTGCTTAACGAACACCAACTCCTTTAAGGGACCATTAAGAAAGGCACTTTTAACATCCATTTGTTGCAATTTAAAGTTTTTTTTTGAGGTATAAGGACTGTGAGGCAAAAGCCCCACAGTATTTTATTTCATGTGGACAAAAAAGTAATATGTACCGGGGTATATACAAACACCTACCTCCTACTACCTTTATACATAGTTTACAATAAGCTGCCTATCCAGGCTATCAAAGCTTGTTTATGCTTAGGCTTAATTCTATGCTCAAGCATAGAAATATCATGAACAAAACCCCTCTTCCAGTCAGCAAAGCTGGGCCTTTCATCTTCAAAAATCTTACCATTTCTTTGCTTCCAGATGTTCCAACAAGCTAAAATAACCACCTCCATAAAAAATGGCTGCTTGAAATCCTTCCTAGCCTGAACTGCAGCTGACTGAATATCCTGTCCCAAGGACCAATCTATTTGCAAATATGTCCAAATTCTGTAACTGAAGTTACACACAAAGAACAAATGCATCCTGTCTTCATAACTTCTATTGGGACAAAGCACACAGTGATAGTCATCTGTCACTTGCCAGTTCCTTCTTTTCAGAAGGTCCTTTGTATTAAGTCTGTCATTGAGCAGAAGCCAGGCAAAAAACTTGGTCCTTATAATACAACTCGACTTCCAAATCCACTTAGAAATACCCAGCCCAGAAACCTCAGCATGCAAATGCTTGTAATATCTGGCCGAAGTATATACAGGGCCCCAAACATAAACCCAAGCATCTCGATCCATAGACAATGGAGAAGCCTGCATAGCTGCTGATAGGTCCACCAATTCCTGATATGCTTGTGCAGACAAAGGCAAGTAAAACAAGGAGGAGAGATCCTCTGCCTCATATACTTCAGCTGCCGATTTTAAGGGGTCCAACACATAAGAAAATAATCTAGGATACCTGTCTGCAATGGGCTGACAGGAACCATTGAACATTGCAATTTAAAGTTATAACGGGATGCATAAGCAAGAAGGATACGTGTCGATGGATTAGATCAACGGTGAAGATACGGGACTATGTACGCGCGGGCATCGTCGATGTGGGTTAGTAGACGAACGACACGGGAGACAAGATTTATACAGCTTCGGGACCCGGGAAACATCGTCCGGTAATATCCCTATGTGCTGTTTGTGGCTAGGTTGTATTCCTCTCATGGTGGAAGTCGCCGATGAGGCGGCTCCTCTTGTGTAGATCTATCGGGCTCTGTCCCGTCTATCTTGGTTGTGTTGGGTCTTGCCCTCTTGGGGCGCCTTGCCCC
This sequence comes from Puccinellia tenuiflora, assembly GCA_012064385.1. NCBI lineage: Eukaryota > Viridiplantae > Streptophyta > Magnoliopsida > Poales > Poaceae > Puccinellia > Puccinellia tenuiflora. Next base: position 487,478 of record QRDG01000334.1, read on the forward strand.
TCCTTATAAAGGTGGAGGAGGCCGGCTTACAAGTAGAGTCCTCTTAGGACTCGGCTAATCTATTCGAAGTGGGAAAGTTGAGTCCTTTTCCTACTCTGATTGGAGTCGGCCTGCTGGGCTTCCTCCTGATGGGCCTCGTTAGTACTCCTTGCGGGTACCTGTGTCCCATATCCACGACAATACGGATGGACTCAAGGCGAGCCACAGGAGCATAGGTCTCTCCAAAATCAATTCCTTCAACTCTAGAATACCCTTGAGCCACCAATCTAGCCTTGTTCCTCACAACCATGCCATGCTCATCTTGCTTGTTCTTGAAAATCCACTTTGTGCCAATAACATTGCGGCACTCCTTTGGCTTCTCAACTAGCTTCCAAACTTTATTGCGCTCGAAATTGTTGAGTTCTTCATGCATAGCTTGCAACCAATCCGGATCTTCAAGAGCTTCGGACACTTTCTTCGGTTCCACCATGGCAATATGAGCTTGATGATCACTAAAGTTTGCCAATTGCCTCCGGGTGGACACTTTGCCTCTCACATCACCAATAACCTTCTGAAGAGTATGTTCATGAAGTTCAATGGTTCTTGCAACTCTAGCTCGACGACGGGCTTCGATATCCTCATTGCATCTTGGAGGTATCACTTGATCATCTTGATCATTTGGGTCCCCGTCTTGACCGGAAGGTTGACCTTGATCATCACTAGGTGCGGCTTCAACATTTGAAGAAGAAGATGATTGAGCAAGGTCTTGATCATGGCTAGCATCATGGATAGGAGAGTTGGGCTCTTGCATAGCAATTTGATCAAGGGGTTGAGGGTCTCCAACTTGTTCTTGGGTAGGTGCAATAGGCTCTTCATTAGCTTGGTTTTCTTGAGTAGATGAAGGCTCCACTTGAGTAGAGCATTTTCCTTCTCGATGCGCCACAAGGGGTTCCTCAATGGGGCGGAAAAATCCCACACCCATTCTTCTTATGGCTTCTTGAGGAATTACATCATCTACATCGGAAACATGAAATTGCGCCACTTGGGAGCCGTTATTTTCCTCGAACACCACACTACAAGATTCTATGATACGCCGTGAGGCTTTATCATAGATTCTATAAGTGTGGGATTCGGCACCGTAACCAACAAATATACCCTCTAGAGATTTAGATTCGAATTTAGTTAAGCGACAACCTTTAATCAAATAGAAACACTTACAACCGAAGACACGGAAGTAGGAGATGTTAGGCTTGTTGCCGGTGAGGATCTCATAGGGAGTCTTGTTCAACCCTTTGCGGAAGTAGAGCCGGTTGGAGGAGTGACAAGCCGTGGAAATAGCCTCCGCCCAAAACGTCAACGGAGTCTTAAACTCCGCTAACATGGACCTTGCTATATCCATAAGAGTCCGGTTCTTCCTCTCGGCTACACCATTTTGTTGAGGGGTATAGGTTGCGGAATATTGATGACGAATGCCCTCTTCACTAAGAAACTCATTGAGGGTGTAGTTCTTGAACTCGGAGCCATTATCACTTCTAATTGCCAATATGGGGACATTGTGTTGACGTTGCATTTCAATGGAGAAGTCGATGAAGGTTTGTTGGGTCTCACTCTTCGACTTGAAGAAATAAACCCAAGTAAATCTTGAATAGTCATCAACAATCACCAAGCAATACTTCTTCCCACCAAGACTACCTTCGGGAACGGCACCAAAAAGATCCACATGGAGGAGCTCCAAGATCCTCTTGCATGAAATAATAGTCTTGGACGGATGGGGAGAATCATGCATCTTTCCTTCAACACAAGCCCTACAAACACGATCTTTGGCAAAGGAGACATCTTCTTTTAGTCCGAGAATGTGGACACCCTTGTGGAGACTTTGCAAAGTTCTCATGTTGATATGGGCTAGGCGGCGATGCCACAACCAACCCTTGTCGGCCTTTCCGAATAGGCACATCGAATTTGAAGCGGTTTCCCCCGAAAAGTCAACCCCAAACAAATCATCCTCGACGTACCCAACGAAAGCGACCTTAAGAGTCTTGCTCCACAAGAGTACCACAACATCAATATCAAAGAAGACGGCGAAACCCATCTTATTAAGTGCACGAACGGAAAGTAAATTAAAACCAAGGTCTTTGACAAGCATGACATTCGCTAAGGTGATATCCTTAGCGACTACCACCTTGGCAAAACCCAATACCTTTGATTTTGATCGATCTCCATAAGTGACGATTGCTTCATTTAGATTTGGTCTCAACTCCGTCATCAACTCCATGCTTCCGGTCATATGTTTTGTGCATCCACTATCAAGCACCCATTTTGACCCACCGGAAGCATAGTCCTACAAGAAATCATTGCTTGGATTTAGGTCCCCATTTTTCAATAGGTCCTTTTTTGCTAGCAACAAGGGTCTTAGGAACCCAAATAGAATGAGCAATGGGTACATTTCTAGGACCAACAAACTTAGCATAGACATCCCCATAATAATCAACAAAGATAATGTAGTGAGGGTTAGTCTTTCCCGCAAAGTCATCACTAATGGTTTTGCCCCTTGTGGCACCACCACTAGCAATGTTGACCTTCTTCTTTGCTTGAGGGATCCTCTTTGCTTGAGGAGCACTAGTAACGTTGGCCTTCTTAATTTGAGGAGCTCTAGCATCCTTCATGAAGCTCTCTTTCTCCTTTTCTTCCTCAACGAACCCAAGACCAACTCTCCCCTTTTGTGAAGTGACAAACGGTTTCTTACCTAGGGAGATGGCCTTAGCAAGATTGATCTTCAACCTAGCATTTTCCTCAATGATATTTGCATGATCACAAGTAATAGGAGTGGAGGAACTAGGCATATCATTTTTAGGCGGTTGAGCTTGAAGTTGTTCATACGACTTGGTGAGGGTAGAGTGTTCACTCTCAAATGCTTTGTAGGCCTTGGAGAGCTTCTCTAGCTCCTCGGTTAGTCTAGAATGACCAACACCAAGCTCGACCTTTTCCTTTTTACATGCTTTGTATTTAGCAATTACATGGTCACGTTCTTTAATGAGTTTAGCAACAATTACATCAATTGATTCTTCTATAGATTCTAGTTGTTGCTCTAGAGAAACTCTAAGCTCATGCTCTTCTTCAAGATTGTCTTTCAAGGATGCAATTTCCATAGCATCCTCTCTTTCAATCTTACCCTTGATCTCAAACATTTCTTGAGCTTCACCATATTGACTCATAAGAGTCTCAACAAGATTCTTTGTTTCACCTTGCATGTTAGTGATAAAATGATTGAAAGCAACTATTTCCTCTTTGATTTTAAGACTAGTAGCATCATCCATATTACTCATAGACTTAGGAGATGAGGGAGATGATACCTCGGTGGTCTTGGCCATGAAGCATCTTGCGGAGGAGTTAGAGATATTCTCATTTGGGGATTCAAATAGGGAAGGAGATGATGAAGAAGCAATAGCAATAGCGGCAACTTCATTTGTGGGCTCTTCTTCTTCTCCGGATGAATACTCTTCTTGAGCAAGCAACACAATTCTCGAAGGCTTCTTGTTGATGGCATTCTTCTTGAAGAAAGGTTTCTTATGGGTGTCCTTTGACTTGTCCTTCCTAACAAGCTTTCCTCCATGAAGTTCACGATTCTCAAACGGACACTCGGCCACAAAGTGATATTTATCTTGGCAATTGTAGCACGAACGAACTCTTTGACCACCCTCCTTCCTTCCACTTTCCTTGTTGACGAAATCCCTTGCCTTGGACGGACTCTTCCAAAATACTTTAGATGTGAGAGCCGCATAGTCCTTGAGAGTATCTTGGAGCTCTTTGGGATCCCAATGTGACACATCTTCTTGAGCCTCATCATCATCGTCTTGCTCCACAACCTTGGCCTTCAAAGCAAGTGAGGTTCCTCTATGCATTCCAATGGCCCGGGCTCGATCATCTTCGGCATTCTTGGCGGCCACCTTGTATGACGCCATCTCTTGCATGACCTCATTAGATGTCATGAGGTGGTAATTGTGTCTTCCTTGGAGACTCTTCAAGTCGGTGGATTCAAACGGCCAAAGGGCGCTCACATACTTCCTCTTGATCCAAGCATCATCAACATAGTTTGCACCAAGAGCACGAAATTGAGTAGCAAGGGTCTTGAGTCTTGGATACATTTCTTCATGATCTTCACCCTCTACCATGAAAAAGCCCTCGGCTTGGTTGCTCAAGGCTTCATATCTATTCCTTTGCATGCTCTCATTACCGATAAACTCTTGAGTGAGAATATCCCAAGCTTCTTTGGCGGTGGTGGCCATCTCAATGAGAGACATGTGCTTTTCTCCCACGGCGGTATGAATCATGTTGAGAGCCAAGTCATTGAGTTGACCATCCACAACCTCCCTTCTTGTCATGTTGTTTGGATCAACGGCCTTGAACCCAACTTGAATGATTCTCCATAGCTCGCTCGAAGCGCTCTTGATATGAGATCTCATAAAAAATTGCCAATTAGTAAAACAAGATGGATTAAACTTAGGTGGATCACCCCTATTATTTATATGAGGATGCGGGATAGGTGGGTCGACGGAGTACTTACATGGAACACCATGGTACTCCCCCTTCCCATTATCAATTTTAGGAGGGGATTCATCAGTGTGTTGTTCGCCCTCCCCACTATGCGCGGTGGAAGCATTAGCCTCTAGGGATGGTGTGGCGGGTGGCGTGTTAGCTTTCAAGAGTTGCCTCATCATAGCACGCAACTCCTCCATTTGAGTGTTCATGGATGATGTCAAGCTTGTTTCCAAAATATTGAGATCATCCATGGACACCGGGGGAGTGCTACCACCCGTAACACCATCACCGTCACCCATACTCTCTTAGGCGGTGAAGCCTAACTTAAGAACCAAGGCTCTGATACCAATTGAAAGGCCTACACCAATTTTTAATTCTTTTTCGATTTTAGGCTTAACACAAAGGTAAATTATCTAGATATGCAACTACGGTGAATTTACCTATATGAGAAGCAAACTAAACACAACTAGGCAATTAACGATACAAGTAAAGACTACTAAGTGAAAGAGATAACCGAAAGCGGAAGCACGCGGAGGCAAGAATGTATTCCCGAGTTCCTCCTTGTTAAGGGAGTACGCCTCGTTGGAGGGGTGTGAGCTCGCCACAAGAGGCCTCCTCAAGATGCCACAAAGGCCTCACCCTATTCTCCGATGAACCGCACCCGAGGGTTTGGTTCACCTTCCACTATCGGAATCCTTCGAGGCGGAAACCGGAGCCTTTACAATGTTTTTGGGGCACACACCCACAACTTAATTGGGGGCTCCCAAATCAACGAATCTGTCACAATTACAACAAGAAATGAGCACAAGAATCGAGGGTAACACAATGCTAACCCTAGAAGAGAAATCCCTCAAGTGAATGAGGGGGAAATGAAAAACTGCTCGGTGAAGATGTAGATCGGGGCCTCCTCCTTCAATCCTCCAAGAATCAAAGCCTTTGGTTGGAGGAGTTGAGAGATCTTGTATTTATGAGCTTTTGCTTTTAATGAAGAGAGAGAGTGCAAGAGCTGAGGGGCTCAAGGTAGGTGGAGGGGTATTTATACCCCTCCAGGATTTCTAGCCGTTGCAGAAAACGGGAGGCCGGAAATTCCGGGTTAAAGGGCCAGAAATTCCGGCCGGGGGCCGGAACTTCCGGCCATCAGACCGGAACTTCCGGTGGGCCGGAAATCTCCGGGGAGAACTTCCGCCCACAACCTCCGGGACCCCTCCAGAGAGGGTTCCCCGAAATGACTTAGTCGAAATCCCACGGAAAATTCCAGGGGGCCGGAACTTCCGGCCAGTAGGCCGGAATTTCCGCCCCACCGGAAATTTCCGGGAGGAACTTCCGGATTAAAGTTCTGGGACCCCTCCAGAGAGGGATCCAAAAATGACTTAGTCATATTTCCTCCCAAAATTTCCACGGGCCGGAACTTCCGGCCAGGAGGCCGGAATTTCCGCTCCACGGGAAATTTCCGGGGGGAACTTCCGGAGGGAAGTTTCGGGACCCCTCGAGAGAGGGATCCCAAATATGACTTAGTCGTTTTTCCACCCAAAATTTCCGCCCCACCAGAAATTTCCGGGGGGGGGGGACTTCCGGGGAGAAGTTCCGGGACCCCTCCAGAGAGGGATCCCAAAAGGACTTAGTCGATTTCGCGCTGGGGCCGGATCTTCCGCCCGTAGGCCGGAATTTCCGCCCCCCGGAAATTCCGCCCAGAGGGCCGGAACTTCCGGTCCTGAAACAACCAGAAACCCATTTCTTCAAGGTTCTCTTCTTCGTCTTTGATCTTTACTTCGATCTTTTCACCATTTGGGTCTAACCACCTAAAAACCTGTCAACATACTTAACCAAATATGATCAGCCCATAATATGTGTTGTCATTAAATCACCAAAACTAAGAGATGTTCTTTCACGCTTGACCTTCAATAGACGCGGACCTGCACACACTCAACCAAAATACTTTGCCCCCAACGGCGGAAAGGTTGTCAATCTTTCCGGTCTCGCAGAAAACAAAGCGGTTAATTGTATGATGAAATAGATAAAATATGAAAAGTGACCAGAGGAATAATGATAATTAAAAGCAAGTAAATGAGGTTGTAAACAATGTAAAAATATGGACCAGGGACCATGGGTTCACTAGTGGAGTCTCTCAAGTAAATAAAATATGCATGTGATGGGTGAACGAATTACAGCTAGGCAATTAACAAGATCATGACACAAACCCAATTTAGCTATGACAAAAAGGACATGATAATATTTATGGAGGCATCACGACAAGGAACAAAGACCATTGAGTCCAACTGCGTCTTTGTCTAAAAAGTCCACCGTGGGATCGCTATCCAGCCTGTCACCCAACGGTATTAAGTTGCAAGCAACAGACAATTGCATTAAGTAAAGTGCATGAAGTAAGCAATACTAATATCAAAAGAGACATTAACACTGATGTTTTACCCTTAGTAGCAACAGCACACCCTCGCCCTTAGATGTTTCTGTCACTCGTGCCCAGAAACAAAAGGGGGCATGAACCCACTATCTAGCATAAATACCCTCTCTTGGAGATACACACAATCACTTGGCCAAAGTAACTACGCACATCGGAGAGCATGCAAGAACATAAATTACTCATATAAGAATCATGCACAATCTGAACATAACTTCATAATCCATCGGATCCCAGCAAACACATCACATAGCATTACAATAATCGATCTTGATCATGTTAGGCAGCTCACAAGATCATAAGACATGAAGCACAAGAGAGAGAGACTACCAACTAGCTACTGCCATGGACCCGTAGTCCAAGGTGAGACTACTCACAAATCATCCCGGAGGAAGGAATGACGATGAAGAGCCCTCCGGGATCGATCTCCCCTCCGGCAGAGTGCCGGGATCAGCTTCAGATTGGACCCCAAACTAGGGTTTTCGGTGACGGCGCGTCGGGGTCGAGTTTCTGGAAAATAATGGTTGCCTCGCCGTTTTTAGGTTAAAAGGGATTTTATAGACGTCGGAGGGGGCCAAGGGGGTGCCCCAGGAGTAGGGGCGGGCCCCACCCACAGGTCCTAGGGGGCCGCGGCAGGAGGCCGCCTGCGCCCTGTGGGTGGCCCCTCAGGCTCCCCTTTGGTCTTATGGTGTCTTTCATCGAGTAAAAATTCTCCGTAAATTTTCGTCCAATTCCGAGAATATTTCCAGAAGTAAATTTTCTAAAATACAAAAATAGCAAAAACAGGGAACTGGCACTGGGCATCTTGTCAATAGGTTAGTCCGACAAAATGCATAAAAATGATATAAATGACAGTAAAAACATGTGACAATATCACAAAACTAGCATGGATCACTCAAAAATTATATATACGTTTGAGACGTATCAGCATCCCCAAGCTTAACTCCTACTCGTCCTCGAGTAGGTAAGTGATAACAAATAATTTTTGATGAGACATGCAACCAACACAATCTTGATCAAGATAGTGATGCAAATCAAAGGATGTGAATGAAGAGATACAAAACAATTGTCTATAATTGATAGCAAGAAAGTAATGAATAAACAAGTTGAATCATCCAAGCAAAACCTTTCATAAATAGTATGTCAAAGACATGAAAACAATGTGATAAACATATTTGACTAATTCACAAGGATAATAATTCCATGACAAAAGTGTTTGAGAATCAACACAAAGGAAGATGTAAGCATTAGCAAAGAGCTTCAACTTCCAACGGCTTATCTTATAGATAAAGTCAATATAAAGATTCATGTTTAATCTTGATAATGTAATATGCTCAACGATACTCAGGGTCAATGCTAGATGTTTGCTTTTGTGGAGATAGAAGGAAAAAGGGAAAACTGACTCAACATTAAAAGTAAAAGAAAGGCCCTTCGCAGAGGGAAGTAGGGATTAGTCATGTGCTAGAGCTTTTTGGTTTTTAAAACAGAAGTAAAATGATTTTGAGGTATGCATGCTTTCATCAACGACTTCACAATAGAGAAACTATCTAGTCCCTCATGACAAGCAAGGCTTTTAGACCTGTGAGAGCAGCTGGTTCTTAGAAGAGCGAGTACGCTCTTCTTTCTCCTTGGTTTCACCACTGTCCAATGTTTGGGCTGATTTCTCAGATTTGCATTGCGCGGAGGGGTTGATTCAAATGAAGACGTAATCCATCAACACTGGGTGAAAGGGGGGAAATGACCTCGCTTGTCACAAGTTATATCTAGCTCTCTAATGCTCCCTCATGAGCTTAAAAACAGAGGCACAAAGAAGAAGTATTTTGAATTTTTAAAGGTAGCACATGACAAATTTACTTGGAATGGTAGGAAATACCATGCATAGGTAGATATGGTGGACTCAGCTGGCAAGAAGGTTTGTCTTTGGGGATTGGATGCACGAGTGAACCATACACTCAGTACGAATTTTTAGGCTTAGCAAAAAAAAGTATTTCAAGCAAACATCTATCAATAACCGGTAACATAAAAACTCTACACCGTCTCCCTTGTTGAGCAAACAATTCTTTTGATGGAAAGATTAGCACTATGAATTAACAACTGTGAAAAACCACACGATTTCAAGCTTTCAACCATATTTCTTTACTAATCAATTCCACTCAAATAACCAGCAAGTTTAAGCATTCAACTTAACATCTCAAAACAATTGAGAAGCATCAAGTATCCACACCAAGATCTACAAAACTATGCAGGCTTTTCATTTTATTCTATCATCACACAAACAACATTTTGTCGCATTGACAATTCAAGCAATTTTTCAACAACAACTCTCCAACAAGTATAAGTGAAGAAAAAGAGAGTTTAACTTAACAACTAGCAGCTCTAAACAAGCTAAAAGAGAGAGCTTACTAGAAAACAGACAGTAGCTAAGAATACTCAAAAAGATATAAGTGAAGCAAAGGAGTATTCAAACGAAAATGCGGAGCGTGTCTCTCTCCCACATAAATAAAGCTAGTATCCAACAAAGATATGACTAGAAAAAAACTAACAAAACTGAAAGTAAAATGATGCTCCAAGCATAGCACATAATATGTAAAGTGATAAAAACGAAGTTCAACGAAGACGACCTTATGATAGTCGATGAAGATGAGGGGATGCCTTGGGCATCCCCAAGCTTTGACTCTTTATAGTTCTTGATATTCAGAGGGGGTGCCATGGGGGCATCCCCAAGCTTGAGCTTTGATCCATCCTCGATTTCTTCATATTCCTCTCCTTTGGAACTTAAAAACTCCCTTCACACAAAACTTCTCATAATTTGATTAGAGGGTTAGTGCTCATAAATTAAAATGTACATGTGTTCAACTCATGACAAATTGCAAAACAACTTCATTAAACATTAGCTACTGTTTACTAAGCCTCAATGTGGCACTCTACCCCCAGAGTATCACATATGACGATGGTAAAGAGACAAATGCAAAATAAAAGCAGAATCTGTCAAAATCTGGACATTCTGTAAAGATCGAATTTTTCGAGGAACTTATGCAGATCAAATAAAAAAACTTAAAACTAACGAAAGATAGATAAAAGCATCAGGCTTGCTGTAAAAAATTATCAGAAAAAAATAAAATTCTTGCGATTTTATAATTGTCGTGCAACAGGCGCACAGAATCTGTTTTTGGACAGCAACACAATACCTCGCACTTTCAATGCATTAGAGGCTAAACTTGGCACAAAAAACCAAAAGAAAAAGATACAATGAAGTTTCTACAGAGGTAATAACTTCATGACTCAAGAAAAGCAAAAGGCAAACTGAAAATAAAAGATGGGTTGCCTCCCAACAAGCGCTTTTCTTTAACGCCTTTTAGCTAGGCGCAATGCCAAATATCAAGTTTTTTTGGGATCAAAGGCATCATCATTCTTATCAAATTCATGAATTGTGGAACTTAGAAAAGTACCTCCAGCAATACTATTAGTACCAACAATTGGTGGAGCAAAAGTAATTTTACCCACTAGGGCTCCTCCCTTAAAATCCTTGGAATTTTGAGCTTCCTTCACCATCCTCAACTCCTCTTTTCCTGCAAATGATGTATTAATTTTAGTAGTATTCTTTGGCACAAATATAAATTTAGGTACTTTGGGGACCAAAGCCTCTCTCTTTTAGATTTAGATGGAGAAAAGGGTGCTCCCGAGGTATCAATTGCTTCCCCCAATTAATCAATTCGATTAATAGCTCTTGTAGCTTCAAGGGACTTAATACTTTTAGCAATGTCTTTTAGGCGCCCATCAAGCTTGTTAATACCATCAAGAATTCCCTTATCTATTTCTCTTATCATATCCACACTTGGTACATTATCTTCTATAACTTCTATCCTTTGCATGACATGTTCTAAAGTGATTTCAATTTTACGATCATTAGTTGGTGGAATCCCCACAAGACCCTCTATAACATTAAAAGCTTCCAAAGCATTAATTCCTAGGAAGTTTCCACCTATGATAGTATCTAGGACATACCTATACCAACTTGTGATGCCAATATAAAAATTTCTAAGGAGAACAGTGGCCAATGGTTTTTTAGCGGATCTATGACGAGCATCATTAATTCTATACCAAGCATCTTTCGAACTCTCCCCACCTCTTTTGAAGGTGAGGACTTCGGACTCGGGTGTCTCAACAGGAGGAAAAGAACTAGTCATGTAGATAAGATAAAATAACAAGACAGGAATAAAGACTACACTAATTTTTTTGGGTTTAAAATTTTTGAAACAGGAAAATAAACTAAACGAGATATAAAGCAAGCAAGACAAAAACAAAGTAAAAAGATTGAGAGTATGAGACTCCCCTTGCTGTAGCTCCAAAGTCCCCAGCAACGGCGCCAGAAAAGAGCTTGCTGCTGTATTAAAATAAGTTGGGTGGTGCCCCAAGCAAAGGCGGAATTGCAGCTTGTAGCAGTTTTCCCTCATTTAACGAACCGAGGTTTATCGAACCAAATCAACAACGAGGTGAATTTTGAAGATCTCTGGCGCTTGACCTTCAATAGACGCGGACCTGCACACACTCAACCAAAATACTTTGCCCCCAACGGCTGAAAAGTTGTCAATCTTTCCGGTCTCGCAGAAAACAAAGCAGTTAATTGTATGATGAAATAGATAAAATATGAAAAGTGACCAGAGGAATAATGATAATTAAAAGCAAGTAAATGAGGTTGTAAACAATGTAAAAAGATGGGCCGGGGGCCATGGATTCACTAGTGGAGTCTCTCAAGTAAATAAAATATGCATGCGATGGGTGAACAAATTACAGCTAGGCAATTGATAAGATCATGACACAAACCCAATTTAGCTATGACAAAAAGGACATGATAATATTTATGGAGGCATCACGACAAGGAACAAAGACCGTTGAGTCCAACTGCGTCTTTGTCTAAAAAGTCCACCGTGGGATCGCTATCCAGCCTGTCACCCAACGGTATTAAGTAGCAAGCAACAGACAATTGCATTAAGTAAAGTGCATGAAGTAAGCAATACTAATATCAAAAGAGACATTAACACCGCTGTTTTACCCTTAGTAGCAACAGCACACCCTCGCCCTTAGAAGTTTCTGTCACTCGTGCCCAGGAACAAAAGGGGGCATGAACCCACTATCTAGCATAAATACCCTCTCTTGGAGATACACACAATCACTTGGCCAAAGTAACTACGCACATTGGAGAGCATGCAAGAACATAAATTACTCATATAAGAATCATGCACAATCTGAACATAACTTCATAATCCATTGGATCCCAGCAAACACATCACATAGCATTACAATAATCGATCTTGATCATGTTAGGCAGCTCACAAGATCATAAGACATGAAGCACAAGAGAGAGATACTACCAACTAGCTACTGCCATGGACCCGTAGTCCAAGGTGAGACTACTCACAAATCATCCCGGAGGAAGGCATGACGATGAAGAGCCCTCCGGGATCGATCTCCCCTCCGGCAGAGTGCCGGGGATCAGCTTCAGATTGGACCCCGTACTAGGGTTTTCGGTGACGGCACGTCGGGGTCGAGTTTCTAGAAAATAATGGCCGCCTCGACGTTTTTAGGTTAAAAGGGATTTTATAGGCGTCGGAGGGGGCCGAGGGGGTGCCCCAGGAGCAGGGGCGGGCCCCACCCGCGTGTCCTAGGGGGGCCGCGGCAGGAGGCCGCCTGCGCCCTGTGGGTGGCCCCTCAGGCTCCCCTTTGGTCTTCTGGTGTCTTTCGTCGAGTAAAAATTCTCCGTAAATTTTCGTCCAATTCCGAGAATATTTCCAGAAGTAAATTTTCTGAAATACAAAAACAACAAAAACAGGGAACTGGCACTAGGCATCTTGTCAATAGGTTAGTCCGACAAAATGCATAAAAATGATATAAATGACAGTAAAAACATGTGACAATATCACAAAACTTGCATGGATCACTCAAAAATTATAGATACGTTTGAGATGTATCATCGACCTGCCGGGCAGCGCGTCTGCAAGAAGGCGGAGAAGTTGGCTACGAAGAAAGAGGGTTTGTATACGGTGTTCGTCATGTCCACACCGCCGCCCATGTCCGCTCACGCGAGATAGTCAACGTCCTTGACCATGCCCGATGTCGATGCCGACAACCTTCCGTCATCGATGTGTGGGGCATCCCGGATAGGTTCACGCGGGACATGTACGTGTCCCCGGACACAGTGTGAAAGTCGCCGCAGCTCCAACGATCGTGCCCATCACCGGACATTTCCGGCACCAGATGTGTCAAACAACTGTTTGACAAAAATACGCACACAAATGATCTGGATTTTTCTTGTCCCATATAAGTTAGGATCAATTTTAGGATGGTAATTTAATTGTTATGCTTGCTTAGAATATTTTTTCCAAACGGCTCCCCTTGAGGTTAGAACATGTTATGATGGATATGATCAATAGTAGCCAGGATTCTCTAAATTATGAGATTGTAATACCGCATCCCCTTGAAAGAAGGGACGAACGCAAGAGGAAGTGCATACCCAACACGCAAAGATGAGTTGTTGTTCAAACCTTGGTTGGCCACAAGCATGGATCCTATGTGGAACCCGACAAAAGGGCTCAAAGTATAGGAAAAAATCCATCAATTTTATTGTGAACACAAGCACTACGTGGAGCCGCTTTCAGTCCATACCACGCACAATGGGGGCTTCCTACAACATAGATGGGCTGCCATCCAAGACTCCATGAAAAGGTTTTGCAGTTCATATGCACAAGTGCAAAATAAGAATCAAAATGACATTGGCATCGATGGCCATTACATTGACATTGAATGGTGATGATGATTCAAGTGAAGGTCCGGACGAACACGATTCCGTCATTAATAGGAAAAGACATGGCATTGGGAGGATGTGTGAGAAGGAGAGGGTCGTGCGTGAGGGTGTGGAAAGAAAACTGTCAGCCACATGGACCAACAAGAAGGGTACCTTGAGGAAAATTGACGAGAAGGAGGATGAGAGGTAGAACCTCTTCTTGGACGTGCAAAGAGAGAGGATGGAGTTTGAACCAAATAGGACCCAATAAAGGATGGGGTTTGAACCAGAGAGGGAGAAGATGAAGTCAAAGAAAAGTGAGAAATGGATAAAAATAGAGTTTGAAAATACGAAGACATTTGAGACCATTGAGCTTGAGAAAGAGAAAGTGAGCCTCTCGGGGATCGTGAAGCACTTGAGAATCATGTTGCAAAACATTTGCCCAACGGGAGATGAAAAGAAGAAGTATTTCATGAACAATAAGAAAATGATCAGCGAGCGCAATAGTGGGGGCGTTTGATTCATTCATGTATTATGAGTTGTTTAGTTTTATTTTGGCATGTGTTGAATTGCTATTTATTTTGATTTATGCTGAATTGTTAAATTGATGATGAAATTGTGGATGGCCGACTTTATCAGCGGACATGTCCGGACACGTATAGAGGATCAAATTTGACCAATGTGATTGGAGATGCTCTAATAGACTAATATAGTATAGTACAACATAGCCTTGTGATTATATGTGGTTGCTTTGGTGCTCCCACAACCTGCCACTGCACACGCTATGAAGAATGCCCAACAACAGGAAACATGTGTCATGGATTTGGACGCCAAGGAAATACTCAGTCCAGACATAAATTGTATGTGAACCAGTGCTGACCGAGTTTAGGAAAGGGAAAAGCAAAGCGAACCACAGACGGATGCTGACCTCACACCGGTACACCATCGTAGTAGCAATTTGGAACACGCAGACAGATTCTGTGTGAGCTAATAGAGGCAGTGTTCTGATTGACAACACCTTTAGTTGCGTTCAGATTAATAACTAGATAGAATCATCAATACTTGCTTGGGCTTGGGCATTTTCTTGTCTTGAAAAATGTAATTTCTCGTTTTCTATTTTGGATGACACAAAACGCGTATATTGTCAAACATATGCGTCACACTGTGACGGTCACAGTGCTTGAATCACAATAGGCCTTCCAAGCTCATTAGCCAGCTTTAAAAATATACTCCGTACTAAACTTGGAAAATGCAGTAGCATTGTCAGCTTGAATAACCATCTCAGAGCAAGTAAGTACCATCGTATTGACCAGATGGTAATATTTCATGACAACTTATGGCATAATTTGCAATGAAAAACATTCGTTCATGATTTATCACTTCGGACCAGCTCATATTGGAGGGTAGTCTTATAGAAAGGCATGATAGCGCCATTGTATCTCTCATCTCAAGAACAGAAACTATGGAAGATATTGTACATCAAACAGATTCACTAAAATTGTGATTCTTGCCCCTTAAACTATATATTCTTGTTCTAGCTATTGCTCCAACAGACTCAGCACAACCATTTGCTGCAGGCTGTCCAGTTTGGGTGCGGGTGGTCCGAATATCACCAATCCTCTGCTTGCCGTTGACGACGACAACAATGTCTTTTTGAAAGCCAGCACAGCTAGCATGAATCTGTTGAAAGGATGTTCAGGCCTACTAGGTAAGCTCGGGACAGAAAGTGAATTTGAATATGTCCTAAACTTAGTCAGGGACGTCAAACATGAAGATGTGAACACTGAGCTCAAGGGTACCTTTGGAAATTCAGATGTGGCTTTATACCCATATCTTGGCCTCCCGAAGGTTGTGGATAGATCGAAGCAGGGCTGCTTCAAAGATATGAGAGATCGTGTTTGTGGAAGTACAAACAAGGTTGAAAAGTTAGGGCCTCGCCTCTCAAACGCCACTACCTAAGTGTTAGTGAAGTCAGTACTCGCCATTTGTTGAACTGAACCCCGGTCCAAGATCGCAGTGGCCATCTCCACCTCATACGCAACGCATCGACCTGGTTCCATGCCACTCGACAGTGCCCGCCCTTTGCTTCTTCAGACCCATGCAAAAGGAAGGCTTTGCATATCTTGTTCATCGGAAAGTCCAAATGGAGGCCGAGCTCCATGGAGCTCGGTTCTCAAAAAAAAAAAATTGAATACACAAATTTCCGTTTCAAAAAATTCTGAAAAAATCATAGTTTTAGAGAGTATTGTGATCCACTACTGTGAAATTTTTCAATCACAAACTCATTATATTCTGTTCTGGGCAAAAAAGACAAATCTGGCAAGATTTCAAAATTTTGAGATTGTCCACTATTCACTTTTTTGCCCAGCTCGGAATACAATAAGTTTTTGATTGAAAATTTTCGAAGTGGTGGATCCCAATATTATCTACAACCATAATTTTTTTTCAGATTTTTTCGAAACAAAACAGCGCAGATTTAATTATTTTTGGAAACCGAGCTACATGTAGCTCGGCCTTCATATCGCCGCTCTCTCTTGTTCATATGCTTAATTACCCGTGGCGGAAGGTCCAGTGACATCATGTAATACACAAGATGGTAGTGAGCACCGTCTTAATCAGAACCAGTGTCACACTTTGCACCAGGATCAAGGTTCTCCTAGTTGAAAGACGCTGAGCAATTTTGTCAATGAAAGCTTGTAAGTCGCATTTGCGCAGAGCCGTGAGGGATAAACGCAAACCAAGGTAGGAACCCACTAATTGGCAAGGGAAAGGCTCCACCATGGATGGCACATCCACATCACTGCAAGCAATGGGAGCGATGACACATTTATTCAGGTTGCAAACAAGGCCTGACGCCTCACCGAAAAGATCAAGCAGAGCTCTAGTCGCTACCAATTCAGAAGGTTGGGCTTATTGGGCATGCAACATTTTCTTTGACCTTCTCTTGCTTAATTCATTTTCAAAACAACACACGTTGTACAGGTGAAATATATCTACCATATTCTTAATATTGTAGAGCACTCCTACTGCACATTTGCAGGAAAACCTGGTGAGTTAGGTTGACTATATAATTTGTGTGGTTGACTATAAGGTCCAAGTATTAAAAACTTTGCAGGAGGTTGCAACTTTCAAATATATCATGTCACCAAAGCACATGAATATTCCGTGTGAGCTAATAGAGGCAGCGTTCTGTGATGTAAGATGCAAGGAATTGGAGAAGTAATTTGGATTTCACAGAAGAATCACTAGGCATGAATCAAACGGATCTCGCGGAATTGCTGCGAGATCTATCGTTCCTCCCAACCTCCCACACATCTGTCCATGCCTCGCTATCCTATCCTGGCCAATGGCCGTTTCTTCCTTCCCAAGTTCATCGTTACACAAGGAACAGGTATAAGAAGATTACAGGCAGCTGGCTGCCGTACTCAGCTAGCAAGCCGGGCCGGCCTTCTCTTGAGACGGATGGGCCTGCCAGTTGGCCCATCAGGCGTTGGAGTAGCAGGTACAGGCGGGCTGCTGACACCCCCTCCTTCTTCAGACACGGCTTGTCCCCAAGCCGGCGCTCGCGGAAAACTCTGTCGGAGAGATTCGTAGTCCTCCCAGGTTGCCTCTTGATCGTCACCATCACTCCAGCGAACCAAAACTTGCACAATGGCTCGATGTCCAACTTGCTTCACACGTCTCTGCAACACATTGACTGGATACTGTAGTTCAACAGTAGGAGAAGGTAGGCTAGGCGATACCTGGTAAGTAGGTTTCAGACATTGGCGCAGTTGGGAAACATGAAACACCGGATGCACGCGGCTAGATTCTGGCAACTGCAACTTGTAGGCAACCGAACCAATGCGTTCCAGAATCTTGAAAGGGCCGTAGTAACGAAATGCCAACTTATGGCAAGTACGATGAACCACAGAAGCTTGAACGTAGGGTTGGAGTTTCAGAAATACCATGTCACCTGGTTCAAACTGACGGTCTGTGCGCTTTTTATCAGCTTGGTGCTTCATGCGCTGCTGTGCCCTCAAAAGATGCTGGCGAACCGACTCATTCACCACCTGGCGCTGTTCTAGCCAAACCTGAACATCATTGTGTTCAATTGTTGCATCAGCAGTAATACCAAAATAGTTAGGATGATGGCCATACAAAACCTCAAAAGGAGTCTTGCCCACTGACGAGTGCCAGTTCGTGTTGTACCAAAATTCACACAATGAGAGCCACTTGGACCACTTAGATGGGTTAGCACTGATAAAGCATCTGAGGTAACATTCCACCTGCTGATTCACACGCTCAGTTTGGCCATCCGTTTCAGGGTGATAGGCCGAGCTCATCTTCAACTGAACTCCTGTCTGTTTGAACAACACTTGCCAAAAGGCACTGGTAAAGATAGGATCCCTGTCAGAGACAATAACCTGGGGCATGCTATGCAGCTTGAAAACATTGTCCAGGAAAAGTTCTGCCACCTTCTGAGCATTGAAAGGGTGCTTTAATGGGATAAAATGGCCATACTTGGTGAATTTATCAATCACCACCAGAATGCAGTTGAACTGACCTGAAGTGGGTAACCCACTAATAAAATCCATAGTAACAGTAGCCCAAGCTCTGTCAGGAACTGGCAAGGGGGACAACAACCCGGGATAAGCAACTCTCTCAGGTTTAGCTTGCTGACATACCTGGCAAGATTGAACAGCTGATTTCAAAAAGGTCTTCATCCCAGTCCAACGAAACAGAGAATGCACCCTCCTGTAGGTCACAGGGAACCCTGAATGCCCCCCCATAGGAGACTCATGGAAGGCTTGGAAAATTCGAGCATGTAATTCAGGCCAATTGCCCAACCAGATACAATTCTTAAATTTGAGCACGCCATTCTGCAGTTTGAAATTGGGAACTGAATCTGGACGCAGAGCCAACTGAGTGAGCAAGGACTGTGCCTTAGAATCATCTAGATAACTTTTCACCACATCTTCCAGCCAAGTCGGAGAAGCACTGGATATTGCTAGAATATGGTCACCCACAAGAGGTCTGCGGGATAAAGCATCAGCTGCAGAATTTGTGGAACCTTTCTTATACACCACCTTGTAAGTGAGTCCCATCATTTTGGTGAGAGCCTTGCGCTGCCACTCTGTGTGTAACCGTTGGTCATTTAGATGGGCTAAGCTTTTCTGGTCTGACCTGATAATGAACTCTTGGGCATGCAAATACGGTCTCCATTGTTCAATAGCCAACAGTATCGCCAAGTACTCCTTCTCATACACAGAAAGTGTTTTGTTTCTGGGACCCAATGCCTTGCTTACAAACGCTAAGGGATGCCCATCTTGCATTAACACGGCTCCTATCCCCACATCACAAGCATCTGTTTCGATAACAAAGGTTTTGCTAAAATCTGGCAGAGCAAGGACTGGTGCACTGGTCAGAGCCTTCTTCAGAGTAATAAAAGCTGTCTCAGCTTCATCAGTCCACACAAACAACTTCCCTTTCTTGAGTAAATCAGTCAGAGGTTTTGCAATGATACCATAGTTCCTCATGTATTTCCTATAATAACCAGTGACCCCCAGAATTCCCCTGACATCCTTGGCATTCTTGGGTCTAGGCCACTGTACTACAGCTTCAATTTTGCTGGGATCCGTAGAAACTCCTTGCCCATTGATGACATGCCCCAGATATGATATTTTCTGTTGGCCGAAAGCACACTTGGATATTTTCACCTTCCACTGATTCTGCTCAAGTAACTGCAACACTTGCTCCACATGTTGCTTGTGCTCCTCCAAGGTTTTGCTATAAATTAAGATATCATCAAAGAAAACCAAAGCACTCTTCCTGAGGACAGGTGCCAAGGTTCTGTTCATGGCCCCTTGGAAGGTTGCAGGTGCTCCAGTTAACCCAAATGCCATCACATTGAATTCGTAATGCACATTGTGTGTTTGGAAGGCAGTTTTGAACTCTTCTCCGGGAGCTAGTCTGATCTGATGATAACCTGCCCTCAAATCCAACTTAGTGAACCAACAAGCTCCAGCTAACTCATCTAACAGCTCATCAATAACTGGGATGGGAAATTTTCCTTTCAGTGTGAGAGCATTAAGGTACCTATAATCAACCACCAATCTCCAAGTGCCATCTCCCTTTTTAACCAAGATAACAGGGGAAGAAAAAGGGCTATTGCTCAGTTTGATCATACCATTTTTAAGAAGTTCAGCAACCTGGGACTCAATTTCATCCTTCAACTTTGGATCCACACGATATGGTCTAATTGAAACAGGCCTTGCCCCTGGAACCAAAGGAATCTTGTGATCACACTGCCTTCTTGGTGGTAGTCCAGAAGGAGAAGAGAAAACCTCTGCATATTTGTCCAGTATGGGTTTGAATTCCTCTGAAATTGGTATATCCTCAGCAGAAAGGAGAGCAGATACTTCCACCACTGTCACTTTACTATTATCAGGTGGAACACCCTGCAACACCACTTGTTTTCCTTCTCTGAAGAAAGAGATCCATTTCTGTGTCCAATGGATATGCATAGGGCTATGCTACACCAACCAATCAAGCCCCAGAATGCCATCATAAGCTCCCAATTGCAAGATGCGTAAGTCTGTGTGGAACACCTGACCATCACATTCCCACTGGCACTGGGGAACCCACTTGTTACTGGGAATAGTAGCCCCACCAGCTACTTGGACAGTCACAGGCAGGCAGTGCTGAATTCCAGGAAACCCCTCACTATGTTTGGCATCCAGGAAGGAATTAGTGCTGCCCGAGTCCACCAAGAAAACTAACCACTTCCCTTGGATCTGTAACAGCAACTGCAATGTTGGTGCATCAGTCACCCTTCCGGCGGCTACAGCTGAAACTGTTATGTTCATGAGATGGTGCTGGGATTCCCCCTCGCCGTCAGCTCCTTCTGAGTAACCAGACTGCAGATGATCAATCAATTCCTGCACAAAGTGTAACTGCACCGCTGGTTTGCATTGGTGATCACGCGCCCACTTTTCCCCACAGACATAACAGAGTCCTCTGGCCTTCCTATAATTCCGCAGAGCCGTCCATTTATCTTCTACAGGCATTGCCCTTGTTGTATCCGGTGGCTTCTTTTCCTCCACAACCCGGCTGCGAGCCAGAGTAGGTGGTGCTGGGAGGGGTAATGCCGTGGCCCGTCGAACCCCTTGACTTGGTTGAGAATAGGCTGAATTATCCCCCAATTCCTCATGCAGCAGTGCAAGCTCATAAGCAGTGTCCAAGTCCTTCGGCTTCTGAATGGCAACCACCATACGAACAGCTGGCTTCAATCCATCAATGAACCGAGTGATGTAGTGCAGTATTTCAGGTGCTTCTTCATACGCAGTCAGCTGATCATATAATTGGGAAAACCTTTCCACATAATCTTCCACAGTAGTGGTCTGACAGATATGGAACATCCTTCTAATGAGAATTTGATGTTGATTCCTTCCAAACCTGGTCTGCAGCAGAGTACAGAACTGCTCCCATGTAGCTCTTGGAATATGCCGCTGCGCAGATTCCAGCCAACGTGCGGCTGGCCCTTCAAACTGACCAGCTGCATAGGTAATCCATTTATCTGGAGGTGTGTTCCACATCTGGAAATACTCCTCACAGCGTGTTTGCCACAACCGAGGATTGGTACCGTCGAATTTCGGCAATTCCACACGGGGTCCAGGAGAAAATTGCTCAGTATTCTCATAAGTTGGGGAAGCCGGAGCTGAACGAGTAGTACGGAAGGGGTTTGGATCGCGAGTACCTCGTATGGGTGGCGGTACATAGGCGGCGTGCGCCTTGTCGCGGAACCCGAAACCAGTCGGTGGAGATGGTGCCGATGCGCTGCCGGTTTCCTTGTTCGCTTGAACGGACGGGAAGAAGGCGCCCCCTTCCTTGGCCCTTTTCGTTGGGGATGAAAAATTTCCTCCCAGTTCCGCTTCCTCCGGGCGGCTTCCCTTGTCCAGATCCAGCCGGATTTGGCCGATCTCGAGGCCAAGCTCGTCCCTCACGGAATCCACCTTCTCCGTGAGCTTGGCGAGCTGGGTTGAATTCTCCGCGAACATCTTCTTCACGGCTCCCACCATGGCGTCCTTCTGGTCGCGGACCCGCTTCTCGACATCCTCGACGATGGCCCCCTTGAGGAGGTCATAGAGGGCGCGCCCCTCGGAACTGAGTTCGTCCATGGCCTTCAATCGCCTCTGCTCCCGGTGCCTGGTGTCGTGGTTGTGTTGCGGAAAATTCAGGATCTGTAGCTCTGATACCAGGTGTAAGATGCAAGGAATTGGAGAAGTAATTTGGATTTCACAGAAGAATCACTAGGCATGAATCAAACGGATCTCGCGGAATTGCTGCGAGATCTATCGTTCCTCCCAACCTCCCACACATCTGTCCATGCCTCGCTATCCTATCCTGGCCAACGGCCGTTTCTTCCTTCCCAAGTTCATCGTTACACAGGGAACAGGTATAAGAAGATTACAGGCAGCTGGCTGCCGTACTCAGCTAGCAAGCCGGGCCGGCCTTCTCTTAAGACAGATGGGCCTGCCAGTTGGCCCATCAGGCGTTGGAGTAGCAGGTACAGGCGGGCTGCTGACATGTGACAACACCTTTAGTTGCGTTCAGATTAATAACTAGATAGAATCATCAATACTTGCTTGGGCTTGGGCATTTTCTTGTCTTGAAAAATGTAATTTCTCGTTTTCTATTTTGGATGACACAAAACGCGTATATTGTCAAACATATGCGTCACACTGTGACGGTCACAGTGCTTGAATCACAATAGGCCTTCCAACTAGAGATCTCCAAGCTCATTAGCCAGCTTTAAAAATATACTAAACTTGGAAAATGCAGTAGCATTGTCAGCTTGAATAACCACCTCACAGCAAGTAAGTACCATCGTATTGACCAGATGGTAATATTTCATGACAACTTATGGCATAATTTGCAATGAAAAACATTCGTTCATGATTTATCAACTTCGGACCAGCTCATATTGGAGGGTAGTCTTATAGAAAGGCATGATAGCGCCATTGTATCTCTCATCTCAAGAACAGAAACTATGGAAGATATTGTACATCAAACAGATTCACTAAAATTGTGATTCTTGCCCCTTAAACTATATATTCTTGTTCTAGCTATTGCTCCAACAGACTCAGCACAACCATTTGCTGCAGGCTGTCCAGTTTGGGTGCGGGTGGTCTGAATATCACCAATCCTCTGCTTGACGACAACAACAATGTCTTTTTGAAAGCCAGCACAGCTAGCATGAATCTGTTGAAAGGATGTTCAGGCCTACTAGGTAAGCTCGGGACAGAAAGTGAATTTGAATATGTCCTAAACTTATTCAGAGACGTCAAACATGAAGATGTGAACACTGAGCTCAAGGGTACCTTTGGAAATTCAGATGTGGCTTTATACCCGTATCTTGGCCTCCCGACGGTTGTGGATAGATCGAAGCAGGGCTGCTTCAAAGATATGAGAGATCGTGTTTGTGGAAGTACAAACAAGGTTGAAAAGTTAGGGCCTCGCCTCTCAAACGCCACTACCTAAGTGTTAGTGAAGTCAGTACTCGCCATTTGTTGAACTGAACCCCGGTCCAAGATCGCAGTGGCCATCTCCACCTCATACGCAACGCATCGACCTGGTTCCATGCCACTCGACAGTGCCCGCCCTTTGCTTCTTCAGACCCATGCAAAAGGAAGGCTTTGCATATCTTGTTCATCGGAAAGTCCAAATGGAGGCCGAGCTCCATGGAGCTCGGATCTCCAAAAAAAAATGAATCCGCAAATTTCCTTTTCAATTTTTTTTTTTGAAAAAAATCATAGTTTTAGAGAATATTGTGATCCACTACTGTGAAAATTTTCAATCACAACCTCTGGGCAAAAAGAGAAATCTGGCAAGATTTCAAAATTTTGAGATTGTCCACTGTTCACCGATTCAGATATGCACGTTTCTCTTTTTTGCCCAGCTTAGAATACAATGAGTTTTTTATTAAAAAAATTCAAAGTGGTGGATTCCAATATTATCTACAACCATGATTTGTTTTCAGAATTTTTTGAAACAAAACAGCGCTGATTTAATTATTTTTGGAAATCGAGATACATGTAGCTCGGCCTTCATATCCCCACTCTCTCTTGTGAGACTCGTTCTTGGAACTTTGTCTCGGCAGCCGACACAGCCTGGTTCACGGCTTGTTGGACTATAGAGGGAATGGCGTCCACCCGTTCCTTTAGGTTTTTCACATCGGCCTTGGATCCCTTCCGCTCTTGGCCATAGTACTCGGACCATGTAAGGCCGCCATAGCCCACCACACGACCAGCCGACGACGGGGCCGCCAGGGGATCGACATTCTTGGTCTTGTTCAGCGCCCTGTTAAAAGTGTTGTCCCACTTGGCGACGGGCGTCGACCCGCCCTGGGCTGAGGAGGTCCTACACTCCGCTTCCTACGCACAAGGAACACGAAGCATTTGATCAGAAAACTAGACTTCATTGATTAATCGTGAACGCAATCAATTAATCGACTTGCATGCAAACTACTTACATAGTTACTCATGAAGTCTTTCACCTTCGAAGAGAAGGGACCGGCGGGCTCCGAGGAATACTCAGCGGACCCTCTCGGCTTTTTAAACCGGGCCCTTACAAAGTTCTTTGCCTGCTCCTCCTTTATGTTGTCAAAGGGAGGTGTCTCCCCCCTTTCACGAGCAGCGGCGTCCTCCTTGTCCCATTTGGGCTTCGCGGCTCTATAACCGCCGGAGCCGAGATGGTGGGTACCAATGTTCAGGGCTCTCAACTCCTTGCCCCTCAAACGTTTGGCCTTGCCCACGGCGGAGTTACATCTGGCCTTGAACTGATTGTAGTCTTCTTCCTTGACCAGAGGCTCCTTCTTGATGAGCTCCGAGTAACTTAGCTTGTCCTCGACAATCAGCTTCTTCACCCGGGCCTTCCAATTCGACAAGGCCTTCGTGAACTTCCTAATGGCGTACTTGTTCACCGGATTCCCTTTGAGTTTGTCATTGTTGTACTGCTCTGCCCCATTTTCATCACACGGGAACGCGTATCTTTGGTGCAGCTTCCGGAAGAGCTGAATCAGGAAACCCCTGTTCTCTTCACCCTTTAGGTTCTCCGTGTTGATGGTGACGGTGTTCCGGAGGATTGCAGCGAGTTAGTTTACGTAACCCGTGACAAACTCCTCCGGCTCCTGAGGCGCCCCTATAGCGTTCACTCTTGTGAAGATGGACCTTTTGGTGGTGTCGACCACGATGGGGGTCCGATTCTTCCGGGCCTTCTTCGGTTTCGGTTGGCTACCACCGTCCGTAGTAGCTTCACCGCCGCCATCCGTGTTAGTGGCGTCGCCATCGTCGTTCCCGGTCTCCTCATGAATACCATTGGAAGACGAGGTATCCTCGTCGTCCTCCATCTCGTCGTCCGGCGGAATGAATTCCGGGTCCTCTTGGGATTCCAGTTCCGCCAGCTGCTCCCAAAATGGCTTCTTGCTGCTAGAAGGGCCCGGCTCCCCCGACATATCTAAACACACAATTAAAGAACTAATTAGCACAAAAATTCCTAGGAAAAATTTGGCAGCACCTCCCCTATATTTCTATGCCTAGGAGTGCCAGAAATTCGCCAGGACAGAAATGAATCAACATCCCGGCGAAACATTGGCAACTCAAAAAGAAAAAACCTGCACAAAATGGCCTAAAAAGGCACAAACACAGCCAGCAACTGCTGGCTGGACAACATACACGCCCATCCAATTGATGGCAGCATACACATCACAGATATTATGCCACAAATGCATAAAAAGTAGAGATACTGATTGAGTCATATGTAGCTTGAGTAGGTAACATGCAGTAAGTGTGGCCGCTTATAGCTAATGTAATTCAGTTCTGCAATGTGTGGGGGGCAGACTTGAAAATGGCATGCCGTTAAATTTCCGCTTCACTTGGCAACACAAACATGACTATAAAAGTACTGCTATGTGCAGTACTTATTTTAAAGAACTAGATCAGAACAACATTGCAATTGCATACCGCCAACTAGTACAAGTGAAGATTTTGTGAAGGTCTAGAATCTGAACACCGAACCACCATCTGCATTTCCAGACAGCATAATTATCTCGTAGGCAGACTAAATCATGATATTCCTCCCCAAAAAAAATATACTTAATGAACTTTTTAACTGAATCTGGATGTATAGCCTAGCTAGTTACAGTTTTGAAGAAATTAGCTAGTTACAGTTTAATTTTTGAAGAAATTAACTAGTTACAATTAGGTGTCACCTGTATGTTGATTATTGAACTATTAAATATAGGATGTGGATTTGACAACAACTACAGAACACCGCAGACGGTTAGTGAGAGCGCGGACGGATGCACGCCTGGTTCTATCATTCACGCCATGAACATTGAAACTCAGGATCGAAAGTTGTTTAGCCATAGGAAACTAAACATGCTACAGGGAAAACAATTGACGATACAGACCAGCTGACAGTGCAAGCAAGCAAGCAAACACATCAGCTGAGGGACTGTCAGACCAAGGATTAATTGAATAAATCGACGATGAACTACTGGTTCCAGACGTTGATGGTGTAGCAGTACTACTGGTTACTAAACGGGAGAACTGGTAATCTGAATGGATAGTTGAATAACTGAACGCCGAAGGATGTTCCTGTCACCCCGAGCTCTCCTTCATCTAGCAGCCTAACACGGCACCATCAAATCGAAGCTCTAACCCAGATTCGAGGGGGCGGGCGTGGGGAGTGGGGGGATGCGTTGGTAGTAGTACCTCGAGGCAGTGCTCCCGGTCGTAGACGCAGCGGGCGTTGATGAGGAGGTCGCCGAGGGCTTGGAAGATGCCGTGGCCGTCGGGGGGCCCAAAGTCGAAGTCCTGGTCGGCGAGGACGTTGGCAATGTAGTCGACGATCGGCGAGGACGTTGAGCTCCCCCTCCACGGGCGGGCGGCGGCTCCTTCTCCACACGGGCGGGCGGCGGCTCCTTCTCCACGGGCGGGCGGCGGCTCCACGGCTCCTTCTCCGCGGGCGGCGGCGGCTCCTTCTCCACGGGCGGGCGGCGGCTCCACGGACGGGCGGGCGGCGGCGAGGACCTTGGCGAGGGTGGATCGGGAGAGTGAGAGAGTGTGAGATGGAGGAAAAAGAAGATCGAAAGGGGAATTTTGATCCGAATAGCCGAGGCGCATATTGCAAAGTGCGCCTCGCTTAAGCTTACCCGAGGCGCATATTGGCTAAATGCGCCTCGCATAGTTATGGCTACTACTCAAATAACACGCGGTTCAGATCCTGTCACTAAACACTCACTAGCTCACTGGTTAGCATCCTATGCTATACCCTTGGCCACCCAGGTTCGACTCCTGGTAGGCCCAATTTTTTTATTCTTTTTTGTAAAGGCCAGATTTAGTGTAAAAACTTTGTCCAAACAAATATAGACTATAAAATATACTGAATATATTTTAAATATTCAAATATTGTCAAAACAATATAATGTAAAAACTTTGTCCAAACAAATATAGACTATAAAATATATTAAATATATTTTAAATATTCAAATATTGTCAAAACAATACAATGCAAGTGACAATTATGAATGTGTATGTCGATACATAATATTCAATGCAATATTATAACATACAAAAAGTGACACTTATGAATGGTTCGATCTTGACAATATGGTCGGAACTAGCGCGTTAGCGTTTCTTGACGGCCATCTTCTTCTTGCCCCTCTTTGTCGCGGTTGCATAGGTTAGGTCCGGGACGTCTCACTCCTTTCTTAGGTGCGGTTGTGGTGTACGGTGTTTGGTTGCCGTATCCGTCTTCCATCTTCGGGTCGTCGTTCTGGTCAAAGTCTTGCTCGTTGGCGACTCCATCCATTCCGATGATGTTTCTTTTGCCTCTCCTGACGACCACCCGGCTAGGCTTTGACGGGTCTGTGATGAACCAGCATTGGTCGACTTGGCTAGCCATAACCCAAGGCTCATTTCTCGCGGGTGCGTTCGCGCCGGTGGTCTTTGACTTTGGCGGTATAACCATGGTGGTGAAATACCGGCCTTCTTTCTCGACGCTCTTGGCCCACCTGACACGGAACATTGGCACCTTTTCCGTAACGTAGTCGAGCTCCCAAATCTCCTCGATCCTTCCGTAGTATCTTTCCGGGACGTCTCCGGTGTAGAATATCCCCGTTACCCCTGAGTTTTGGTAATCGCAGTTATTGTCCTTGTCCTCGGTGTAGAACGTGTATCCGTTGATATCGTATGCCTGATAGGTCATCAGGTTGTGCGCGGCGCCCTGTGCCAAGGCGAATATGAGTTTATCTTCCTCCGAGTACTCGCCATGCGGCGGATTAGCAAAGACCCTATTCCTGAACCACCTCGTGAAACCGGAGTTGTGCTCCTTCATAACAACAGCCTCCGTCGGGACCTGGCGCCCCCGGTCGGCGTAAATCTTCTTGATAAACTCTTTGTGCTCATTTATGTATGGATCGACCACCTCCAGGTGCTGCAGCGCGACGAGGTTTTCTCTTTCAAAGTCCTTTGTTCGGCCCTCGAAGTCGACATGCATTGGGTGCCGACCCTCGTGGTGACCCAATCCAGCGAGCCTCCCGAAGTGCTTGTTGGTTGGCAGACCAACAGGGGTCTCGGACTGTAGAAAGTTCGAGCAGAAAGAGATGCACTCTTCGGCCAGGAAGCCGTTTGCTATGCTTCCATCTGGACGGGACCTGTTTTTAACGTATCCCTTGATGTGTCCGTTCAGCCTTTCGAACGGCATCATGCTTCGCAGAAACGGAGGACCGAGCTGGACGATATCCTCCACGACATGGAGAAGCAGATGAACCATGACGTCGAAGAATGCGGGGGGGAAGTACATCTCGAGCTCGCATACTATCACCACGATCTCCTCCTGTAGCCTCGTGAGCTGCCTAATGCCTATCGACTTCCGAGAGATGACGTCGAAAAAGTTGCAGAGGCCAAATAGAGTTTCACGGACGTGCTTGTCCATTATACCTCGGATCGCGACCGGGAGTACCTGCGTCATCAGCACAGCGACGTCGTGAGACTTCATCCCGCTGAAGCGCTGCTTCGCCTCGTCTAGCCATCTGCTTATCTTCCCCGCGAAGCCGTTCGGAAATTTGACTCCGAGGAGGCACTTCATAAACTGTATGGCCTCCTTCTTACTCAGAGTGAAGCACGCGGCCTTTAGCTTGACCTCGCCCTTCTTGCCCTTGCGGCGACGATGGCTATTCTGCGTTTCCGTCTCCTCCTCCTCCTCCTCGTCATCGCTATGTGGTGGTTGAAGTTCAACCCTGATGCCCATATGCTTCAAGTCGTTCCTTGCCTTCGGCCCATCTTTGGTCTTGTCGGTGTTAAGGATAGTGGCAAGCAGACTCTCGCCCACGTTCTTCGTGATATGCATGAGATCGAGGCTATGAGGCACGCGGAGAATCTTCCAGTATGGCAAGTCCCAGAAGACAGACCTCGCCTTCCATACCTTCAACAGCGGCTCTGGCTTCTTCTGGGTCTTTCCCGGCGCAGGGCACTCCTTCCAGTTATTCAGCAGCTCGGCGATTACCGCGCCGCTCTTCTGGTCCGGTTTTCCTCGGGGCTCGACCTTCCCATCGAACAGATGTGATAGCGTTCTCCATGGGTGATCCATGGGAAGCCACCTCCGAGCCGAAAGGTGCACGGTTTTCCCGGACCCGAGATCTTTCTGCAGCTGGGTGTACGATGTATTGTCCTTGCACCTAACGCACCCATAGAATCCTTGGACCACCTGCCCGAGAAGTATCCGTAACCGGGATAGTCTTGCACCGTCGTGATCACCGCTGCTTTCATGTTGAAGTAGTCCTGTCTCGAGGCGTCCCACGTACGGGCTCCTTCTTCCCATAACGTGGACAACTCCTCTTTCAACAGCGTGAGATACAGATTGATGTCTGTACCGGGTTGTTTTGGCCCTTGAATCAGCATACTCATGGTTACGTACTTCTTCTTCATGCACAGCCAGGGTGGGAGGTTGTAGATCCATACAAACACGGGCCAGGTGCTGTGTGTGCTGCTCTGGCTTCCGAACGGATTGAGTCCGTCGGTGCTCACGCCCAGCCTTAGGTTCCTTGACTCTTTACCGAAATGCTTGTGATATTGGAGGTCCAACGCCTTCCACTGGCAAGCATCCGAAGGGTGCCTCAGCATCTCCTCCTTATCCGGATCATCGTCTTCCGGCCTCTTTCTTTCCGCGTGCCAGCGCATGAGCCGTGCTTCCTTAGGGTCCGCGAAATACCGCTGCAGGCGGGAAGTTAGGGGAAAGTACCACACCACCTTTCTAGGAGCTTTCTTGGTCCCTCTCTTGTATCGAGATGTCTTGCACACCGGACACGTGGTCTTCTCCGCATCCTCGCCCCGGTAGATGATGCAATCATTTATGCAGACGTGGTATTTCTCGACCGGTAGATTGAGAGGGCACGCGATTTTCTTGGCCTCAGCGATACTAGTCGGACATGTGTTACCCTTCTTGGGAAGAAGATCATGCACGAATTCAATGTTTTCGTCGAAGCATTCGTCGGTCATTTTGTGTTTCGCCTTAATCTCTAGAGCCCTGAGCGTTACCTTCAGACGGGTATACCCGTCGTTGCATCCTTCAAACAATGGAGCGACCGCGTCTTTTCTCATTTGCTCCAGCTTAGCTCTCTCTCTAGCAGCGGCTCTGGCGTTACTCGTCTCCTTGAGAAGCAGATCTTGATAATGAGGGTCTTGCAGCCAGCTCGAATCACCACCTTCATCATCTTCGTGTCCATGCCCGGCTCCACCCTGATCATCTTCATGATCATCATCACCTGCCCCGCCGCCGGCATCTTGATCTTCATGATCATGACCGGCATCTTGATCTTCATGATCATGACCGGCATCTTGATCACCACCATGATTGACATCCTCATCATCATCTTCGTCATCACGTATCCACCGAGTGTAGCCATCCATGAAATTACGTCGGAGGAGGTGCGACTCCAGCAATCCGGAATCGTGCTGTATCAGATACTTTAGCTTGCAATCGCGACACGGACATCTTATCTCCGTCTTGTTTGCGTGTGCCATGTCGGCCCTCGCGCATCTCATCCACCTATCCACGAGCTCTTTGCTGATCAGTGGTCGGACCATGGTCGCCTGCACACGGTACGAAGAGCAAGAGGGTAATTAGAGCATATATGGACGTGGATCGCCGGAAAAATTCGGCATGACCTCCCCTAAAAAGAGGACATCCGCGAGTGCCAGAAATTCGCCGGAAAAGAAATGAATCGACTTTCCGGCGAAACATTGGCATCTCAAATGAAATCCCTGCACAAGAAGAAGCACCACAACACAATCATATAGTCGGTTTGGCCGACAACACGCATACATGCAAGCAACGCCTTCACGCTTCCTCCACTTAACGACGACTTGCACAAGAGATCCGGACGAGAAACAAAGGCACATGTTGTAGATCTATAGGAGCAAGAGACTTCACTTACATATGAGTGTC
This sequence comes from Puccinellia tenuiflora, assembly GCA_012064385.1. NCBI lineage: Eukaryota > Viridiplantae > Streptophyta > Magnoliopsida > Poales > Poaceae > Puccinellia > Puccinellia tenuiflora. The sequence goes on from QRDG01000334.1 coordinate 518,680, forward strand.
AACCAATGGAGGTTGAGCAAGCTTCTATGGTGAATCAATGGGGGAAATGAGGTGGGGAGGAGGAGGGGGTCGACCAGATCTGTTTGGTGGAGAAGGAATAAGTGAGACAAGTGAGTGGGGTGGTAGGTGGCTCCATGTGCCAAAAGGTGGCAAAAAGCTGGCGCGACTTATCCGAGGCGCATATTGCCAATATGCGCCTCGGATATGTGAGGTACTGGAGGCGCATATTCAGTATGCGCCTCGGATAAGATACCACCGACCACCACCCGCCCCCACCCGGGCCCACTAGGGTTATGGGAGGCGCATTTCAATCATATGCGCCTCGGATATTAGAGGCGCATATTGCGGAAATGCGCCTCGCATAACCTGGGGCCGCCAGATTCATCCGTACATGGAATAGGGGAGGCGCATGGCACCAGTATGCGCCTCAGCTATTTGATAGTTGGAGGCGCATGGCCAAACAGTGCGCCTCGGGTAATTTAGCAGAGGCGCATATTTCCATATGCGCCTCCTATAAGGATGTCTCCTATAGCCTTTTCCCTAGTTGTGTTAGCATGAGGCCGATATCTTTGATTCCATTCCAGTGATCTATTTCTGGATTGGACATTGCCAAAACAACCCGGATACGTGAATTTTCAGGGTAATATTGAGCAACCAACAGCGGAAGCATATGGTACCATATCCATTTGATCTGTTCTATGTTATCAATTGGAACACTAAAGTTCCCAATTCCATTACCCTTGTCAATAAGAACAGGCATAGGTTTTCTCTACATGCATGCTTTAGAGACTTCTTCTCAGCATGTCCATGTGATATTTCTAATACCCCTTTTCTTCTTTTATCAGCAAATCTCGATACTTATAACGAGAGACACTCTATCGAGAATACTCTTTTGAGGACAAGAACTTCTTTTCTCTGCCGGTAGTAGATTGACATCACCACTAGCAAGTAGGATATCATCCACATACACGGGATTAGGAAATAAATTTCCCATTCTATAAGTTTGCATAAATGCGATTGTCCTCTCATTTTCTTTAACCCAAAATAACTTTTGATTCTAGAGACTTGCTCTAGTCCATAAGATCCCTTGTGTTCTTTACTTTCATCTGATGTAACTCAGATCATTATGTGCCATTAGCATTCATTATAATCTGTTTATTCTCTTAGCGCAAATCTTTCGATCTAAAATCGCTTTTCACATATTTCCTTTGGAGTCACATTAGTGATGTAGACCCATTATAGCCTACTGTTTTGGCTCCATTGGAAATTACTTATGAATCCCAAACATGGTCGGGATTCACATAGTATCTAATCATTAAGACAAGTAGACACTTGTCAAAATCGATTGAGCGCAGCTTTTTATTTCTGTAAATGAGGTGGGATCAACCTTCATTTAAATTTCTCTGATATAGACTTTATAGTCATCTGTTTTTCTCATATGGGGATGTTGTTGCTCTGTCATTGCCTAGAGGCAATTAATTCTGTAGTCTCTTATTGCCAAAAGGCAATAGCTGTTACAAGGATTTAAATCACAAGATCCATGTTTACTTGTTCATCTCTTTTATAAAGCAACAAGCTCCCCCAGATAAAAACTATTCGAGCCTTAGGTATATTCATACCATGCTCCCCCAGATTACTCCATTTTCTCGAAAATGGTGTATCCTTAATCCTTTTTATTTGGGTTTATTCTGTTATTCTGTCAATCTGTCTTCTTTATGGCACTTTGAGTACCGTCCTTAGTCTCCTTCCGGATATAAAATATCCAAGGATACATCTATCATTTTACTTTAGGGGTATCATTATTGTGATCGTCGTACTCCCCCAGACGATCACAATTCATCATAGATCACTTAGGGGAGTCTATTCTGTAATACTCTCTATCTCCCCCTCGAAATGTGGCAAGAACCTTTTGCCACAATTTCGAAACTTTGATTATTTGCTTTATTCAAAATGAAGTCATCTTTGATCTACTTCATTCAAAATGAAGTTGTCTTTTTAACGTATGGGAGTACTTTTCCTCATTTCTTTTCAAAACTCACAAGAGTTCTTTCTCAATGATTCTTTTTGCAAGTCACACTTGCATACCATTCTTAGCTTGAGGTTCATTTGTAACTTTATTCTCTTTTAACTCATTAAGAGTTTTATAACTATGACACATAAAATGTGAAATCGATATAAAACACATGAGTCGTCACATCTTTCTCCTGTCATACAGGATAAGTCCTTTGTCAAAATTTTCTCCCGCCATGCGGGTATTTTCCCAGACTTTTCCCACCACGTGGGTATTATTATCGTCTTTTCCCGTCATGCGGGTATTATCGTCTTTTCCCGTCATGCGGGTAATGAAGAGACATAGATGCCACAATTGGCTCTTTAGACTGCATATTGAATCATCAAATTCAGAAATAAATCTGAATACTCTTTTATACACATGCTTAATCCAACGTTAGTCAAATTAAGCATTCATGTTGCTCGTTTAAAAAATTTCTTCATATAGAGTACATGAAAGAAATTCGTTAAACAAAGCTCAGAATGATTTCTTTCTTTTCTGCATGGAGAGTACATGAAAGACATTTGTCAAACAAGACTCTCGATGATCTATTTGTATTCTTGGATTAACATCCAAGAATTCTTTTCCTTTTGCAGTCATTCTTTAGAGAGAACATACTCTCTTACTTTATGACCTTACTTGGTCATCTTTCGGGTCACAAGTACCCATCTTTTTGCTTTCACGAATGAAAGCATGAGAATCTTTGTCTGAGAAAATATTCAATAGTAATAAACAATAATGAGCATAAAATTAACCCTACATTTTTCTGGTTAAAGATATGCACATTAAAACTTTAAAACTTTCTTTTATATTCTAAATCACCGTTGGGCAGAATTAGAATGAAACATTACTTTCTACACTAATTCTACATCACCGTTGGGCAGAAATAGAATCAATGCACAAAACTTATAAACAGTATGATGATAATATTTCTATTGCAATATTAAGGAACTCTGTTTAGAAAAAATAATATTATCATCAACTCTATTGCAGCAGAAACATGAAATATACATATTTCTATAATTCAAGAGCATTTCTTGATCTTTTATCTTTTCTTTGAAAATTTATCTGTTAGATGCAAACGAGTAGCATCTTTTATCTTTTCTCTGAAATTGATCACTTTGATGCAAAATTATCAGAGATCTAGCCCTTTGAGTATAGAACTCATATAATTATAGTACTGCTATCATCAACGTTGGTCAGAAGATAACAATACCATAATTAATCTGTTAAACAAGTATTTCTCTTTTTCCTCCTCTCTAATTAAATTTTCCCGTTGGTTCTAATTTAATTAGAGGAGAGTCCTTTTTCTTTAAAGTAGAAACTGTAAAATATTATCTGTATTTCACAAAACATTGCACTGTTCTGGTCTGTTCTCTAAACAAATTCATTGAATTTGAAAAGAGATCCACTTTTAGCAATTCTTTGTCATAAAAGACTTTTCTGTCCTTAAAGATCTAAACAAATTCACAGAATTTGAAAAGAGATCATCTTTTAGCAAAAACTTTGTCTTAAAAGGCTTTTCTGTTCTTTAATTAAAATTCTCCTAGAGAATTTAATTAAATATCTAAACAAATTCACTGAGGAATCTATATATCTTTTCTTTTGATCTCTAAACAAATTTTCTCAGTGAAAACTTTAACAGAATCATAAACATTGCAATAATCACTTTAACATGCTCCTCTTAAATTTTAATTCTCACTTTTAAATCTTTTAACCTTTTAAAATTAAAAAAAAGGGAGCACATTTATCTATTTTCAGCGGAAAAACATGAAATAAAATTCCATGAACTTTAAACTTTTCAGAAGCTTTTCTTTTTCCTAAACAAATGAATTCGTTAGAAAACAAATTGAATAGGAAAAAGTAGCTGAAATTTGCCTAAAAAATAGACAAAAACAACTAAAATGTGCTTCTGAAAAAGAAATAACAGAGTAAAACTCTGATAAAAAAAATGTGGCCCATACCACAGTTTTTCTGTTTCGGCCCACGGCCCATTTCTCTGTGTGCCGCGCGTGCGCGGTGCGCAACCGGCCTAGCGGCCCACGGCCGCCCTGCTTTTCGGCCCATTGGCCTGCCCCACGCTAGGGTTTCGATCATGGCCGTTGATGTGGGGCTAGGCCCGATCTTCACGGATTTGAGGGGGAAACGGGGATGAACACGAAGAACACGAGGGGAAACGAGGGAGATTCGTGGGCAAAACACAAGGATAACTAGCAAATCCTGCTAAGATCTACACCCAACAACAAACCCTCAAAAAGGCAGCCTTTGGATCGAAGAATCAAAGCCAAACTTACTCTTGTTGAAACCGATTGCTCTTACCGGCCGGTCCACCGATCCAATAGAATCACCGCAGTGAAAGATTGGTTTGCACTACTAGAGACACCGCAGTGAAAGAGTAGCAACAACAAGATCTACCTCAACGAGGCACCCTAGCTACGAGGGAGGAGGAGCATAGCTCTCACAAGTCTCAGATTCAGTCTGCCCCGAAGTGGGGAAAGTGGAAGGCTATTTATAGTCTATTACAAAACGGGCTGGAAAGGCGGGGGACCGGCCTGGGGGCCGGCCTAGGCCGGCCTGGGGGCCGGCGGGTTCTGCCGGGTGGCCGGCCTGGGAACCGGCCTAGGCCGGCCTGTGGGCCGGCAGGCGCCTGGGGCTGCGGCTGGCGCAGGTGGAGTTCCGGCCTGGGGGCCGGCCTGGGCCGGCCTGGGGGCCGGTGGCTTCTGGAGGGTGGCCGGCCTGGAGACCGGCCTGGGCCGGCTGGGAGGCCGGCGGTCTCGGCAGGGTGGCCGGCCTGGGGTCCGGCCTAGGCCGGCTGGGAGGCTGGCCAGCTCTGGAGGGGTGCCGGCCTGGAGGCCGGACCAGCAGTCTTCGCCTCCTTCTTCTTCTTCTTGCCCATCTTCTTGGAGTTCCTCTTGGCCATCTTCTTGACTCCATTGTGGGTCATCTTCCGGGTGGATCCTGAGTATGCATAAGGTAGTGGCATGAGGTAGCAAGCAATTCAAAGGAAGGTCAAGATCACACATCGAGAGGAGCGAGGTCACCTTTTCATGAAGAGCCTTGACTCTTGACCTTGTCATTGGGCCATTTGGCATGGTGTCCATGGTGTTGTCCACGTGTGGGGCTACATCATCTCCCCCCCCCTTCGGAAAGAGTCGTCTTCGACTCGTCATCCTCTTGAACGCTTGCATCTCCGTGGAAAGGGGATAGGTCGGCGACGTTGAACGTGTCATGCACCAAGTACTTTGAGGTTGGTATGTCGATCTTGTATGCGTTGTCGTTGATGCGCTTGAGCACTCTGAAAGGTCCGTCACCGCGAGGAGCAAGCTTGGATTTCCGTTCATCCGGAAAACGGTCCTTGCGGAGGTGTAACCACACAAGGTCTCCTTCTTCGAATACCATGGGCCTCTTCAACTTGTTGATCTTGGTGGCTTGGCGCTTTGTGTGCTCCTCGAGAGTTGCTCGTGTTGACTCATGTAATGTCTTCATGTAGTCGGCTCTTTTGTCGACGTCCATGTCGGTGCGCTCGTGTAGCGGAAGTGGTAGGATGTCTAGGGCGGTGTTGGGGTTGAACCCATAGACAACCTCAAACGGGCTTCGCTTAGTCGCCCGGTGGGAGGCACGGTTGTAGGCGAACTCGGCGTGCGGTATGCATTCCTCCCAACCCTTGATGTTTGGCTTGATTAATGCGCGAAGGAGAGTTGATAAGCTTCGATTCACCACCTCGGTTTGGCCGTCGGTTTGTGGGTGGTAAGCGGTGGAGAAGAGGAGCTTGACTCCTAGCTTTGCCATCAATGCCTTCCAAAAGTAGCTTGTGAACTTGACATCGCGGTCCGAAACAATGGTCTTCGGCACTCCATGTAGACGAACGATTTCCCTAAAGAACAAAGTTGCAATGTGTGAAGCATCGTTGGTCTTATTGCAAGGAATAAAGTGTGCCATTTTAGAGAAGCGATCGACAACAACAAATATTGAATCTTTGCCATTCTTTGTGCGAGGTAATCCTAAGACGAAATCCATGCTAATGTCGGACCAAGGTGTGTGTGGTATTGGTAAAGGCATATAAAGGCCATGAGAGTTCAACGTGGACTTAGCTTTGAGGCAAGTTGGGCAACGGCGCACCAAGCGCTCCACATCACGCGTCATCCGTGGCCAAAAGTAGTGTGTAGATAGCATGGCGAGTGTCTTGTCACGTCCAAAGTGTCCCATGAGTCCTCCACTATGTGATTCCTGTAGAAGCAACAAACGGAGCGAGGACTCGGGAATGCATAGTTTGTTAGCCTTAAACAAGAAACCCTTGTGCAAGTAGAAATCATCGCAACCTTTGTCAATTGTGCACTTGGTAAAGATAGGACCAAAGAAAGAATCGGAAGCATAGAGTTCTTTAAGGTCATCAAGACCCAAAACATTGATTTCAAGTTGGGTGAGTAAGATCATATTGCGGGAAAGAGCATCCGCAACTATATTGTCCTTGCCTTTTTTGTACTTCACCACATAGGGAAAAGACTTGATGAATTCAACCCATTTGGCATGCCTTTTGTTCAAATTGGCCTGGGTTTTCAAATATTTCAAAGATTCATGATCGGAGTGGATAACAAACTCTTTGGGCCAAAGGTAGTGTTGCCACACTTCCAAAACACGTACTAAGGCATAGAGTTCCTTGTCGTAGATTGGGTAGTTTAGGCGAGCACCATCAAGTTTTTCGCTATAATAGGCAACGGGACGGCCACATTGCATGAGGACGCCACCGATGCCAAGGCCACTAGCGTCACACTCAAGTTCGAAAGTTTTGGAGAAATCCGGTAAAGCAAGTAAAGGAGCTTCGGTCAATCTCTTCTTGAGTTCATTGAAAGCCGATTCTTGAGCATTGCCCCAAATGAAGGGTACATTCTTTTTGGTAAGCTCATTCAAGGGGCAAGCAATTGTGCTAAAATCTTTCACAAAGCGACGATAAAACCCAAACAAACCAAGAGCACTACGAAGTTGAGCAAGATTAGTTGGTGGTGGCCAATTTGTGATTGCCTCAACCTTAGAGGTGTCAACTTCAATCCCTTTTGAAGAAACCACATAACCCAAGAATACAAGCTTGTCGGTGCAAAAGGTGCATTTCTTGAGATTGGCAAAAAGCGAAGCATTACGAAGGGCCAACAAAACTTGCTTCACATGGTCGACATGTTCATGCAAGGATTTGCTATAAACAAGGATATCATCAAAGTAGACAACCACAAACTTGCCAATGAAAGTCCGCAAGACGTGATTCATAAGACGCATAAATGTTGAAGGAGCATTGGAAAGACCAAAGGGCATGACAAGCCACTCATAAAGACCAAGTTTTGTTTTAAATGCGGTTTTCCATTCATCTCCTTCATGCATACGGATTTGGTGATAGCCACTTTTTAAATCAATTTTGGAGAAAGTAGTGGCACCACTAAGCTCATCTAGCATGTCATCAAGTCGTGGGATAGGATGTCGATACCTCACCGTGATATTGTTGATGGGACGGCAATCCATGCACATTCGGAGTGTGTCGTCTTGCTTGGGGACGAGGATGACCGGAACGGCGCACGGACTCAAGCTTTCACGAACATGTCCCTTGGCGAGGAGTTCTTGAATTTGGCGCTCGATCTCCTTTGTCTCCTCCGGGTTGGTGCGGTATGGCGCTCTATTGGGTAGAGGAGCGCCGGGAATGAGGTCGATGCGATGCTCGATTCCACGTAGGGGAGGAAGTCCTTGAGGGAGCTCATCCGGAAAGACATCTTTGAATTCCTGCAAAATAGACATCATAGACGGAGGAACTTGGGTTAAGTCGTTAGTTTCTTTGCCATCTCCTTTGCATAAGAGCACGAAGTGGAAAGTGGATGGGTTTGCTCTCACTTCTCTCATCTCACTTTTGGTGGCTAACAAGACTACGCCGGGACTCACTCTTTTTCCTTTCTCACTCATATTTGGCTTGTGGCTCTCACTCACGTGAATGTGGTTCGCTCTCTCACCACTCAACTCACTAGGGGATTGTTTTTCTTGCGCTCTTACAATTGTCTTGGCGTTGTCGGCGATGATTTGGCTTGGCGTCATTGGGCGGAGCACTAGGATCTTATTGTTCCATTTGAAGCTATAGTAGTTGGTGCGCCCATCATGAGTAGCGGCCTTGTCAAATTGCCAAGGGCGGCCAAGAAGTAAGTGGCAAACCGACATTGGTACCACATCACAATCCACCGTGTCCTCGTAAGAGCCAATCTTGAAGGATACTTGAACCGTGTGTTGGATCCTCACGGTGCCGGAGTCACTAAGCCATTGCACATGGTAAGGATTGGGGTGCTTCTTGTACGTCAAGTTGAGTTTCTCACATAGTTCCTTGCTTGCCAAGTTGTGACAACTCCCACCATCAATGATTACCTTGATTGATTTGCCGTTGATGCCGGCCTTGGTTTGGAACAAGTTGCATCTTTGAGCGTCATCACCTTGGTTGATTGTAGTCAAGACTCGAGTGACAACTAGAGTGGGGTTGGGGTCACCGTCACAATAGATGTAGTCATCGTCTTCATCCAAGCTTTGCATCGTGGCCACCTTGTTCAATGCATGGTATTCATCTTCACTCATGGACTCATAGTCTCCATTGTCATTGACTATCATCACCTTCTTGTTTGTGCATTCAAATGACTTGTGCCCTTGACCTCCACACTTGTAGCAAGTGAGATATGACTTGACGGCTTGTGGTGAGGGCGTCGTCTTCTTGGAAGTGGTATTGGGTTGCGGTGTAGAACTTTTGGCATTGCCTTGAGCTTGTACTTGAGTCATGGGTTGTGTTGATGATGAAGCTCGAGTGGCGAAGAAGGACTTGGCCTTGACATACTTGAGCTCTTCGGCAACTTGGCGCTCGGCCTTCATGGCTTGATGCACGAGCTCAACAAGGTTCTCATAAGGTTGGAATTCCACTATCTTCTTGATGGGGTACGTGAGGCCGTTCAAGAAACGTGCCATTGATTGTTCCTCGGATTCTACAATGTGTGCACGGGAGAGAGTGGACTCCATCTCCTTGTAGTACTCGTCGACCGTCTTGAGACCTTGCTTGAGTTCTTGTAGCTTCTTGTACAAATCGCGTGCATAATGATGTGGCACAAAGCGCTTGTGCATTTCCTTCTTCATGTCATTCCATGTGTCTATTGGGTCTTCAAAGGATGCTTGGAGTTGTTCCCACCATAGTTGCGCATAGCCTTCAAACTCGAGGGATGCGAGGTCAACTCGTTTGTCTTGCGGCACCTTGTAGACTCGAAATAGCTTGGAGACCTTGGATTCCCATGCAATATAGTCTTCCGGGTCGTTGGTGCCATAGAACTTAGGAATGACAAGCTTGGGAGGGTTGAAACGGTTCCTGCGATCATCCTCATCATCATCATCATCATGGTGTCGATGGCGGTCTCGGGGACGATGCCTTTGATGGTGGCGCGGCACATAATCCTCATTGTCTTCAAGATCAATATGATTGTCGGCCAATGGCACTCGGCGGGCTCGAGGTGGAGGTAGGTCATGACGATGATGTCGATTATCTTCATAGCGGTGTTGGGGATCCAAGTTAGCATTTGGAATTGGTATCTCTTGTCGATGACGATCTTGAGGATGTTGATGTTGTACGATCGCTTGGGGGGGCGGCTCTTCTTGCCGATGTTGGTCTTGGTGTTGGTGATGGTCCAAGTTCACTTGTGGATGAGGCGCTTCTTGACGATGTTGATGCCCTTGATCATTCTCACTCCTTGCATGGCTTCTTGCGGTGGAGTGGCGAGAGCGTCGCGAACTTGACCTTGAAGAGTGACGACGATCTCGCTCGAGGAGCTCGTGGATTTGAGCGAAGCGCTCATTGTTTTCACATTGAGCGGCTTGATGGCGCTCCTCATAGCGGCGGAAGTTGTCGTCCATGTACCGCCTAAGGGCCTCCGCTTGTTTGCCGAAGTCGGTGTCTTGTTCTTCCCTAGCCATGATTAGACAACACAAGTGATATGTGGAAAATTTGGTGGCTAAAAAAACCGCTCTTACCTTTGGTTGATAATATTGGACAAGTGGGCTTGCCGTCCGAGACAAAGGTGTCACAAGAGTAAAAGTGTTTGATTAGCAATCCAAAAGCGACCCACACACACACTTATGAGGAGCTTGAGTATGGTAAAGTGGCAAGAAATCGAAACGAACCCAACGAAAAGGCTATTGCAAGAAGTGGAGGATAACCACAAGGACCACGAAACAAAAGAGACTAACCACACAATCCGAGAAACAAAAGAGACTCACACGTGGAGACAAACGTGGATGGTGCGACTATAGGGAGGAGCAACTTGGACCTAACGAAGACTATGCTCGTGCCGCACCACCTCTCGAAGGACAACTAGCTCAAGTGTATGGGAAAGAGCAACCGATTTGCACAAGTGTACCCATTTCTCTATTGATAATTGGAGCTTGAGGATAACTAGGATCACGGCTCGGCTTTTCTCTTTTTTTTTTTTTGAATCTTTTCTATTTCTCTTTTGCTTTTATGCTTTTGCCCGAGCCGAGTCCGCTACAACTAGATGCTCACAAGATTATGATATGGTTACTTGGTGTCACACAAGTGCAATGCTCACACTATGAAGAGCTAGCTCCTAGGAAAAAGTTTCGCGAAATGGAAAGGGATGTGTCGGAAGCTATACCTTTGATGTCGTCGAGGTAGCGATGAAGCGACACGAAGATGAAGTCGGTGAATAGTCGTGCGGCGGTAGCACCGGCCGAACGGGCGGTAAGACCGATTGCGGGCGGTAGTAACGGCCGTTCGGACGGTAGTACCGCCGGCGACGAATTGCGCGGCACGCTTGGGCTTGGAGCGGAAAAGGCCTCCGGAAAACACCAACGGAAAGTGGGGAAAAGTTCTTAAGCACGAGATCCGTGGATCAAAACCACAAATCGCTCACCAAATCGAAAGATCGAACGAAATCCATATGGGCTATTTTTTTTTGTTTTTGGAATTTTCGAAATTGGTATGGGAAAGAAAAATTTTGGTGGAGAAATGGCTAATAAACGGTGGAAACACGATCCAAATCCGTGGAAACCCTTGCTCTTGATACCAAATGATGTAGGGCTAGGCCCGATCTTCACGGATTTGAGGGGGAAACGGGGATGAACACGAAGAACACGAGGGGAAACGAGGGAGATTCATGGGCAAAACACAAGGATAACTAGCAAATCCTGCTAAGATCTACACCCAACAACAAACCCTCAAAAAGGCAGCCTTTGGATCGAAGAATCAAAGCCAAACTTACTCTTGTTGAAACCGATTGCTCTTACCGGCCGGTCCACCGATCCAATAGAATCACCGCAGTGAAAGATTGGTTTGCACTACTAGAGACACCGCAGTGAAAGAGTAGCAACAACAAGATCTACCTCAACGAGGCACCCTAGCTACGAGGTAGGAGGAGCATAGCTCTCACAAGTCTCAGATTCAGTCTGCCCCGAAGTGGGGAAAGTGGAAGGCTATTTATAGTCTATTACAAAACGGGCTGGAAAGGCGGGGGACCGGCCTGGGGGCCGGCCTAGGCCGGCCTGGGGGCCGGCGGGTTCTGCCGGGTGGCCGGCCTGGGAACCGGCCTAGGCCGGCCTGTGGGCCGGCAGGCGCCTGGGGCTGCGGCTGGCGCAGGTGGAGTTCCGGCCTGGGGGCCGGCCTGGGCCGGCCTGGGGGCCGGTGGCTTCTGGAGGGTGGCCGGCCTGGAGACCGGCCTGGGCCGGCTGGGAGGCCGGCGGTCTCGGCAGGGTGGCCGGCCTGGGGTCCGGCCTAGGCCGGCTGGGAGGCTGGCCAGCTCTGGAGGGGTGCCGGCCTGGAGGCCGGTCCAGCAGTCTTCGCCTCCTTCTTCTTCTTCTTGCCCATCTTCTTGGAGTTCCTCTTGGCCATCTTCTTGACTCCATTGTGGGTCATCTTCCGGGTGGATCCTGAGTATGCATAAGGTAGTGGCATGAGGTAGCAAGCAATTCAAAGGAAGGTCAAGATCACACATCGAGAGGAGCGAGGTCACCTTTTCATGAAGAGCCTTGACTCTTGACCTTGTCATTGGGCCATTTGGCATGGTGTCCATGGTGTTGTCCACGTGTGGGGCTACATCAGCCGTCCGTTTGGATCGGACGGCCGTCCGCGGTCCTCGCCCGAACAAAACGACCGACCGGCCCGGGTGAGAGGAAACCCTAGGTCATTCCCCCCCTCACCCGCCGGTCTCCTCCTCCTCCCCGATCTGTTGCTCTCCGTCGCCGTCGGCGATGCTAGGGTTAGGGTTCGGCGGCCAGAGACGACGACGACCGCCACTGCAGCGCGCCGCTCCAGCTCCTTCCCCTTCTCCCTCCTTTCTTTTCCTCTCCCCTCCGATGCAAACACCGATGAGGAGATGATGGTTGCGCCGTCGCCTTCCCCTTCGCCGGTGGCGCGTCCGCCTTGCGGTGAGCGCGCTGCCGTCGAAAGGTGAGGCTCCGGTGCCCTTTGCCTTTGACCCCGAGGGGTTGATTCCTTCGTCCGGAGCGACGGCTCGCCAGGAGGAAGACGAGCTCGTCCCCGACGGCTCGCCGGCGACGCGCCTTTGCCCCCGAAGGGGTCACTTCCTTTCGGCCGTGGCGGAGGCGCAGAGCCCCTCCACTGCCCTTGTTCTTCGTCCAGTCCCTCGGCTTGCCGATGCGGACTTGGATCGAGAGGAACGGGTGCGGCCTTGCGGCGGCACACTTTGCCGGCGAGCCCGAGGCCCTCTGCCGGTGAGTTTTCTTTGCCCTTCCCCCTTTCTTTTCGATCTAGGGTTAGGTTTCGTTTCCACGGGAGGGGAAAAATTCTTTTCTTTTGGTTTTCTTTTCTTTCTTCTTTTACCGAACAGATCTAGAACTCTAGATCAGCTCTGATACCAATGTTAAAACGATAAGATCATCTAGGTCTAGATCAATTACGGTAGCAGATGCTTTTAGGGTTTCCCCTTTATTGATGTGATAACAGAGAGAGAGACCGAGAGAGAGATCGGAGAGGGTGAGAGAGAGAGAGGAACCTGAGGGACTACCTCCTGCTTTGGACGAGCTCGAGGAGCCAGCCATGGCGATGTGGTGGTGGCGTCGGTGAGAGAATGGTGAAGGACATCGGTGGTGGCAGAGAGTGGCGGCGGGGTGGTGCTTCCCGTCGCTTGCCGGCATTCCTCGATCGGTAGGCAGAGGTGGGGAGGCCACGACTGTCTTGGCGTGCGTGCCCTGGTGGTCCCCACCTCCCTTTATAGCCGGTGCGACAGGGGCCCTAACCCAGAACGGTTTGGGCTCCCCCGATCAGGGAGCCGAGTCAAGGGTCCGTGCTAGCCGTTGGGCTAACACGGTGGAGATCAACCTAACACGGTGACCTCACTTTCTTCCGCTGCCGGTGCCGACGGCCAGGCAAGCTGCCGGAAGGTGAGCAGACTAGACGACGCCCTGATGTTCTTCGCTTCCTTTACATTGTTTCTCTTTCGTTTTTACGTTGTAATTCTCCATTGATTTACCCCTTCTGCACTCGTCCGTGCAGGGCGACACACGCCGCCTGTTTGACGGAATGCCTCTGGGGAGCAGGAACGAGATGGCCTCGACGGAGAGCGGCCGCGACCGGATCAGCGCCCTCCCGGATGAGGCCATCCACCACGTGCTTGGCTTCCTTCCTGCAGACGAGGCCGTGCGGACGAGCCTTCTCGCCAAGGGCTGGCGCCACCATTGGAAGTACATGCACAGCCTCCAAATCAGTGCCACCAATGGTGATATTAGAGAAAAAAATTACCACAAGATGAGGCTGAAGAGTCTGATAGACCGCGTGCTGCTCAGTCGCCACTTGCCTCTTGAGGAGTACCATCTCAATATTGACGGATTCATTAATGTCGATGATGTGGATGTCGACCGCTGGATTCGACATGCTGTGTCAAAGCGCCATGTTCGAGTGCTCCTAGTTGAGATCCATAAAATATGTGATCCCCAGACCGATTTATCAGGCAAGCCTATCGTCTCCAGGTACTTGAAGCGATTACAGCTTCACGGTGTACGGGTGGAGGACGAGATTCTTGATCTTTCATGTTGTACAGCGTTGGAGGATCTACGTCTTTCTTCTTGCGACGTTGGTGCAAGGAAGATTTCTTCCCAGTCCGTAAGGTGCTTGATGATTGCCACATGCTTCTTCTACAGGAGGGATTGCCGGACCTGTATTTCTACCCCAAATATCATTTCTCTGAAACTAGATAACAACTTTCATACAACTCCTTTGCTTGATTGTATGCTGTCGCTTGAAACTGCCTTTGTGAGGCTAAACTACAGCTACTCTTTTTACTGCAAAAAAAGTGACAACAACAAGCACTTTTGCGGCATATGTTACGATTGTAGTGCCAACTACGATCATAATGATGGTTGCATGCTTGTTGGAGGTTTGTCAAGTGCGACACACCTGGAGTTGATTGCTCCCATTGCAAAGGTACATGCCTGCATACTTCATTTTCTCTCTCGCCGAGCCCCTAATACGTACCCATATATAGAATTGTAAGACTTCAGATGCAATTGTTGGATGAATGAGCAACTTGTATTCCAAAGGAGGGCTAAAGCCAATACATATACACATGTATGAACAGTAAACACTATACATCTAACAGCAATGTGTTCAGCGTTTATTGTTGTGGATCCAAGTAAGATTCAGATGGTACACCAATCTCACTAACGAAACATTCAAAGCAATACAAATTACATAAGATGAATTGGTTATGGAGTATTTGAATAGTTTGTTATGTTATGGAATAATATGTTATCTAATGAATGCAACATCAATAATATGTTACTGACCTGTGCTGTAAATATGCAGAATATTAGCTAGCTTGCCACAAATGTTTATATGGAACTGTAAAGGCACCAATTATGTGATATATCATATATGCTTCTCATTACTTTTTGGAACTTAATTTGATCTGTAGGCACTTTTGTATTTACAACTAAAATTGTCCTTTTCATTTTTGTAATATAAAGTCATTACTCTACATGTCCTACAGTTTACCAATTGGAGATGTCCTACTTTTGACAAGTTAAGGACTCTATTGCTCAATGAATGGTGTGTGACAATTGACCTTGGTGCATTACTTTCCATTCTCCAACACTCACCACTTCTTGAGAAACTTACTCTTCAACTTGATGAGGTACTTGATTTTCAATAGATAGTTTGTTGAGTTAAGGCTTTATGTGTTTATTTACTGATTTTTTGCCTACTGTAGGGACCCAAACAAACATTACTAGTGGAAAAAAGCTACCTTACAGAGCAATCACCTGCAATATCTAAACTCCTCCATGTAGTTGAAATTAAATGCTCGAAGGTTGATGAGAGGGTTTACAAAATTATAAAGATGTTGAGCACATTTGACCTACAAATTAACATCATGAGGACTAGCAGACCAACTGAGTGTAAGTCAAGTAGTGGTGCTTATTAACATAGTTTTTCAACATTACTTGCTTTATTTCCATAACACCTATTGGTTTAGACGTAGATAAATTCAACATTTTCAGAAAAAATGGATTTGATACGTGAAAACCATACACATAAATTTATCTTGAAAATATTTTCACGATATGTAACTTTTGTTAGTTTTCGTAAGTATGCATCGATGGAAATTAGTGCTGAAAGTTGTGTCTAGAAGACCGCTTTGCTTCCCCAAATGATAGCTTTTTATTGGAATTGAATTTTAGATAGTAAAGTTCTTTCATTTATATGTGCCTTTTTTCGGTTTGCACTGAATTCTGAATCTGGTTCTCCTGAAAACTACATCTGCTATCAGTCAAACATTCATAAGAGTTCATGCTGTTAGTTTTTTTTGCGACAATAAGGGTTAATTTCCCAATCCCATTTCCACTATGCACCAGATTTACGTATCTTTGTAATTTGGAAAGAATCCTGTTGCCC
The DNA here is from genome assembly GCA_012064385.1 of Puccinellia tenuiflora. NCBI lineage: Eukaryota > Viridiplantae > Streptophyta > Magnoliopsida > Poales > Poaceae > Puccinellia > Puccinellia tenuiflora. The sequence goes on from QRDG01000334.1 coordinate 534,645, forward strand.
CCTCTATGTACTATTGTTCCATTAGCTCATTTCACCATATGACCCAGATGAATATATTCTGTTTCTGTGCAGTTTTCAGCTTTGAGAAGTTCGAGAACTTGGTTGTTGAATTATCTGATTATTCAGTCTAAGGATCATAGATACTGCGACAAGGCTGCTGGCTGCTTCGTTTTGTCTATTTATGATATCCTATATTTCAGTAGGTAAAGTTCCCTTCATTTTGGCATGTCTGTTTTTGGTTTTGTTCTGAATTCTCCATCTAGTTCTCCTGCGGACTACATGTGTTGTCAGTATTTAGCTTTTGTAAGAGAGTAAGAGTGCATGCTGCTTGGGTTAGTTTGTAGCTTTCCTTGTTTTTATTGTCAATTCTCCTAATCTCATTTTCCTAGTATGCAATATTCTATCTCTCTGTTTACCCTTTTCTCATTTCTTCATATGACCTGTCAGCACTGAAACGGATGGCACGGCTGTGGGACTGGCCGGTGCGACGCGCCAAGGTTTAGTCCCACCTCGCCAGTTGAGGAGAGCCGACACCACCTTATAAGGGTGGGCAAACCTCAACTCTCAGCCCGGGTTTTGAGTTGAGAGAGGCCTTGGGCCTCCAATACGCTGGTTGAGCGTGGGCTGACCTGTGGGTCGCTAACACTTGGTATCAGAGCCAGCGTGCGCATCGCTAAGTAGGTGTGTGACGACTGCCATCGCTCACTGGGGGGCTTCCCAGGGGGGTGGGGTGTCAGCACTGAAACGGATGGCACGGCTGTGGGACTGGCCGGTGCGACGCGCCAAGGTTTAGTCCCACCTCGCCAGTTGAGGAGAGCCGACACCACCTTATAAGGGTGGGCAAACCTCAACTCTCAGCCCGGGTTTTGAGTTGAGAGAGGCCTTGGGCCTCCAATACGCTGGTTGAGCGTGGGCTGACCTGTGGGTCGCTAACACTTGGTATCAGAGCCAGCGTGCGCATCGCTAAGTAGGTGTGTGACGACTGCCATCGCTCACTGGGGGGCTTCCCAGGGGGGTGGGGTGTCAGCACTGAAACGGATGGCACGGCTGTGGGACTGGCCGGTGCGACGCGCCAAGGTTTAGTCCCACCTCGCCAGTTGAGGAGAGCCGACACCACCTTATAAGGGTGGGCAAACCTCAACTCTCAGCCCGGGTTTTGAGTTGAGAGAGGCCTTGGGCCTCCAATACGCTGGTTGAGCGTGGGCTGACCTGTGGGTCGCTAACATGACCCCTATGAATTTATTGCTTCTGTGCAGATTTTAGCTTTGAGCCGTGAGAGAATTCTGTCGAGGGATCTGGATCTGGTTATTCACAAGCTATGGATCACCTGTGCTGCGACAAGGCTACTAGTTGCTCTGTTTTTTGTTCAGTTTGGGATATCCTATATTTTGGTTTCCCCTCTAGGAAAAGTGTGGTCTTGGCAATATGACTACTTGGACCTGGGTTATCATGCCCTCCTATTTCTCTGCACCTTTATTTTGCTTCAAATCGTAGTAATACTTTGGCAGCTATCTGAACTGATTACCCTACCTTTATTTTGCTTTTATTTGCTGTGATTTTTCTCAGAGGTAATTCATTGCAAAATGAAAATTTTATACGTAGTGCCAGACGTTTAGTACATCTCATTTGTATGTATGTTGGATGCATTAACGGAAACCATAGTCTTAGAGTGTGTTACTAGAAAGGTAACTGCCTGAAAATAATTCGAAGAAGAGAAAGTATTACTAGTTGCATCGAAATGACCTGAATATAAAAACATCCGCCACAAAATGTTCATATAAAAAAGAAAAGGAAACGCTTTGCAGAAGCTAAGACTGAAACACAGAATGTGACATGTCCTCGCCTGCCTGCACGGTCCTGTGATCCTGTCGCTGCCTAGATTTATCTGTTCACCTGTGTGTGTTTGCACAGATTTGATGCAATGGACATAGCCGGCTCGCAGTAATCTAGTCTAGGAGGCGGCGAATCAGAGCGCGGCCTGCAGCCGCTTCGCCGGATTTTGGAGGTCTCCAAAAAGCACCCAACTTGCATCGATTCTTCAGCAAAACGGCCTCTCGCCACCGGCCGTGGTGTTCCCCCGCCGTGACACCGGCGGGATCCTGAAGTGCCAGAGCCGGCCGGTCCCTCCGACCCGGAACCCGTCGCAGAGGAACTCCTGGGCGTACATCCTCTCCACCCTGCGGTGCAGGAACACGTCGGTGTCCCCCTCGTCGCGCCTCGCCCGCGCCATCGCCGCCGCCGTCCATATCGCCGCCATCCTCCCGGGCGCCGACGGGAAGTACCCCTTGGGCGCGTCCACCATGAGCACGTCCCACTCGTTGTCGTACACCTCGCGCGGCAGGTCGTGCAGCGGGAGCGGGCACGTGGCGTTGGCGCGGACGGCGGACTCGGCGCCGGGGACGCACGAGGGGAACCGCTTGTGGAGCCGAGGAGGAGGTCGGCGTGATCGAGCCGCGTGCGGTAGCGGACCAGGTGGGCGCGCATGCAGGGGTGTGGCGACTGCGCGCGCACCACGCGGTGCCACTCCGGGTCCTCCTCCAGGAACACGGTGGCGCCGCCGGGTTGAGCGCGTGCCAGAGCGGAGAGTCGTGGCCGAGGCCGAACACGAGCAGCCGCGCCGGCGCGCGGCGGCGGAGCACGGCGAGTCGTGGCCGAGGCCGAACACCAGCAGCCGCGCCGGGGCGCGGCGGCGGAGCACGGCGAGGGAGAGCGCGATCTCGGCGCGCGTCTGCTGAGGCACGGTGGACGTGGTGGCGTAGTATGCGGCGGCGTCGGCGAGCGCTGCGAGGCCGGCGGGCTCGTATCCGGCGCCCGAGGGGGCTGTCACGGCGGGCAGGCACGGCAGCAGCGGGAGGAACGGCAGCACCGGCGAGGTGGTGAGGAGGGTAGCGGTGACCAGCAGCAACGTGGCAACAAGCGACGCGGCGGCGAGGAGGCGGCACATGGGCTACATTGCGGTGGTCCGCCGGCGCTGGCCGGAGTCAGTTCAGTGCGTGTACGCTTTCCTTGGTTGTGCGTGGGTGCGTGCGTGTCGTCACCGATGTTTCGCTTCGTTTGTAGAGGCACCTCTGGCTCTGCTCTTGGGAGTTTTTTTTAAATATTATTTTTATTAATAGAAATTCGAAATATAACACGCGAAATCAAAATATTCCGAAAATATTGCACCGCCGGCCCACTGTCGGCCGAATCTTTCCTTTCGGCAAACTAACGGCCGAAACGCTGCCGTCGTCTACTGGTTGGCCGATCTGCATGTGGTCTGCCGCAGCAGCAGTCTGGGACCCACCGTTTCGGCCGTCCGTTGGCCGAATCTTTCCTTTCGGCATGCGGGGTGCCGAAACACTCCTGGATCAGCTCGACGCCCGGCCGGTTCTTTCCTTCTTCTTCCTCCAGTTCACCGAGCTCTCTCTTTCTTCTCCACGAAAAACTCCGCCCCCCTACCATTTGATCTACCCAAATAGCCACTAAACTCCACATATTATTGCAAAAATCAATAGAGAAGGCAAGGGGCATCTCGGATCTGTCAATGGTCTAGTTTTTGAAGGTGGTTTTGATTGGGTGGTGGAGCAATGGCGGTGGGGAACAATGGCAGGCAGTGGTGGTGTGTGGTGTTCCTTGGCAGCAGGAGTTGCGGTGCTGGGGTATTTTGACTGCAGGAACGGCGGATATTGCATGCATCAAGGGTAAACCCTAATCTTGTAGTTATTTTACGTTTAGTGTCTATAAGATTTATTATTAGGTGGAGGTCCTGTTAAGATTTATTAGCTATATAGTATTTGATTATGCAATATATTTGTTTAGGTGGACGTCATGTCCGAAGTGGTCAGTATTGTGGTTTACTATGGTTATGGTACTGTCTGGACAAATGAGTATGGTGTTGATCTTAGTGAATTCGAAAATGTGGAGATTCCGTTGACCGAGCCGGTAAAGCGAGAATTAGCGCGGTTCAGCACTATTTGACGATGAATTTTGGATTTGATCCTAGTTTGTGGACGGTTAGCATTCAGTCGTTATGGTCAAAATCTCGTACAAATATTTATTGGGAGTTGATACCGCTAGATCGGACACAGGCGTGGGTGAATTGGCTAGCATCATGCAAACCCCGAGGTACGAAACCTATCGTCCTCGTGTTGTTTGTGCCTAAGCAGAACAATATGGCACAAGGTGGCGTTGGTTATGAAACTGGACAAAATAGTCAGGCAATTGGATCAGAACCTGTTGATCCGTCTGAATTTATATCTCAAAGTGTAGAGAGTGGCCAGTCGGCAAGAGCTCCCGAAAGCGGTGAGGGTCCTGAAAGTGGTGAGGCTGACGGGGATGAGCATTGGGATGAGGATGAGGAGGCGGGCGTAGGAAGTATGCAGCAAGAGATGGAGAACGAAGACGAGGATGGGTTGATGGCAGATCTTAATTCTGACGAAGAAGATAATGCATAAGATGACGAAGATAATGATGAGGATGTGCTTATTCCTAATTCCTGGAATGAGGACATGCCGACCGTCATGACTGTGAATACTGGGCAATTGGCATGGGAGTATCACATGAATAATATTGAAATAGGTGCTCAGTATACCTCGAAACAGCAACTAAGGGATGCCGTGATACGGTGGGCATTGTCCACACAAATACCGAACTGATGTGTCAAGTCCGAAATTTCTGACACTGAGTTGTGTTGAAATTGGCTATACTGGAAGGGTGCATGGATACGTTCCGAAGTATGACGTGAATTAGGTCGTCTCGGACGTCGTGGATCACACATGTATCAGAGAGAACATGTTGAATAAACATCCAAACCTAATTTCCACTCTCATTGCGCGTCTCTTATTCAATGAGATTGTGAAGACGAAAGATTCTCCAGCCAAAAATATCCCGAACACAGTAAAGGCTAGATGGTCCTACGATATTTCATACGGGAAGGCTTGGAGAACTAAGCAGACAGCTTTAGAGGAGAGGTTTGGGACCTTTTTGGACTCGTATGACAACGTCGTCCGTCTTATCCGCACATTGCAGCATGGAAATCCTGGCACTTATGTGGACGTCCAACACCGCTATATGGATACGGCTCCTGGATATAAGGTTTTGCATAGGTTATTTTTCGCATTCTCTATTTGCATCCAACCTTTCAACCATTGTCGTCTGGTGCTGTGTGTGGATGGAACGTTTCTCACAGGAAAATAAGAGGAGGAGATCCTTACCGCAATAGGTGTGGACGGGAACAATCAGATCATCCCAATTGCTATGGCCTTTGTTGAGGGTGAGAACTATGAGAGTTGGTTATGGTTCTTCAGACAAATAAAAATAGCTATTGTGCAGGATCGGCCCAATGTTTGCATTCTTCATGACAGACATCCTGGTATGTTAAAGGCTATTAAGGCACTTCAACACCCTTCCATCGACGAAGCAACGCCATGGACTGATTTGCAGAGCCGCTGGTGTATGCGCCACCTTGGCGCTATTTTTTATCCACAGTTTAAGAGTAAGCATTTGATAAACCTATTTAAAAGACTTTGCAATCAGAACCAGCAAAGAAAGTATCAATTTATATGGGATAGGCTGAATGAATTCACGAGTAAGCAAATGAGGGAGCGGAAAGCCGCGCGGGCACAAGCTGTAGCTACACAGGTGGCTGCAATGATGGGAGAAGATGAAGAACCCGTAGATTTGTGTGACCTTCCTGGAATTAACCCACCCGGAACGAAGAGAAAAAAGGGAACCATAATAAGAAATTTTGAATAGTGGATAGAGAAAGAGCCCCCTGTGAAGTGGTCTTTGCTTCACGATGCACATGGAGATAGGTACGGCATCATGACAACCAACCTTGCTGAGATTTATAATTTCGTCCTTAGAGGGAATAAAAGTCTGCCATTGACAGCGCTAGTGGAGTGGATGCTGCATGGAACAATGACATATTTTAGAGAGAGACGGCTAGAAGACGTCAAGCATATTGAGGATTTTCCCAATACACCTTACTGCAGAAAGATAAAGAGGTACATGGACAAGAAGATAGAAAAAACATGGCAGCACACAATCGTGAGAATTGGTTATTAAGAAGCGAGGTTTGAAGTACGTTTACCGACTGGAAGATTTGACGCTGCTAATAAGCTACTAACCCAGGAGGTTAGGATTGGTAATGAAGAACATCCAACATGTGAGTGCACATGCAACAAACCAATACTATATCATCTGTCTTGCTCACATGTGTTGGTTGTATGTGCTCAGGGACTAAACCCACCGGGTTTCGTGTCACCCTATTACAGGAAGGAGGAAGTGCTTCATACTTGTACGGGGGAGATGACTGGTTTTATAGTTGTTGGTAACTTTAACAAGGTAAATCCGGCGGATAGGGAGTACGTTCCAGACCCTTCTCTAATGAGGGTAAGTAGAGGAAGACGCCAGTCGCGTCGCATCCATAATAATATGGATGAGTCTGAAATTGGTGGGTGTACTCGAATATGTTTGCTGTGCAATGAAAAGGGGCACAAGGAAAAATATTGTCCTAAATATCCTGGTCAAGACAACCGAGGACGTGGACCAGGCAACCGAGTACATGGAGGAAGGCGAGTAGCGTAGTGATGTACGCCAATAAATATCGACTATGTATTATCGACTATGTTTTAATTTGTAATATGTGTCGACTATGTTATAATTTGTAAGACTATATTTTAATTTGTAATATGTGTCGATTATGTTATAATTTCTAATACTATATTTTAATTCATAATATGTATTGACTATGTTATAATTTGTAATATTTGTTGACTATGTTTTAATTTGTAATATGTATAGACTATGTTATTATTTGTAATATTTGTAGACTATGTTTTATTTTGTAATATGTACATATGGCTGCATATCCATTGCTTAGTTAGGCGATCGATGGAAACCACCGTGCTAGAATATGGGAGGAAGGTGGGCAACCATGTGTGTTACATACACGCACAACAGCGACTAACTGGATGACACACCCTCAATGGATTGATAGGTACGTATCGTCAATATATTTGTAAAATGTCATTACGTTGTACAACCATAATATTATAAAATTAATTGTTAATTCTGCAGGCTAACTTGGTCTGGACTTTTGCCGATGGCACGACTAGTTGAGTCCACACAGGCTGAGTGGGTACTGATCCTACCAGGTATTACAGGACAAATCACTGCTCAGCTATGGAGGCCTGAGACCCACACCTTTCACTTCCCATACGGAGAGATGGCTCCTACTCTACAGGATGTGTCATATTTGTTAGGTCTCACTTTGGCAGGCACGGCCATCGATCCTTTGGAGGCTTCAAAATATTGGCGTGACGAGATGCAGACACGATTTGCCGCTGCGGTACCAGGAGTTCCGCACTTACCGGACCACGCACACGGACCTCGTGTTTCTTGGTTTACCCAGTTCGAGGTAAATTTATTTGTACAATTGTTTCAATCTTTTCATTCTGAATTATTGTATATGCATTCATTTCTCCGTGCTATGCAGATTCATAATTTTGGATATCCTGCTACCGTATGGATGCGTCGCTGATTACTAGATGTCTGGAGACATATATACTTTGGTTGTTCGGTAAGTGGATGTTCATTGAGACTCACGTCGACACTATTAGTACGCGCTATATATCTCTTGCCCGCAAGATAGCCGATGCACATACACCAGCAGATATAGTGCCCAGAAGTTTTGGTTCGGCTGTGTTTGCTACTACTTACAGAGCTTTGTTCAATGTTTGCACGAAGAATAAGCCGCCATCTTCGTTGCTTGGTTGTCCACTACTGTTTCAACTATGATCGTGTGAGAGGTTCCATATTGGTAGACCTGACGTCGACGCTCAAAGGCCTTGGGATTACAGATTAATTGATGCAAATGTGGTCGACTTGCCTACAGTTGGCAGCATGTGGACACGTAAAGAGGTAAATTTTGCACCGCCGTACTTAGTTTACTTATGCATCATATGTTATTTCATCAAACTAATTAGTTTAATTTGCAGAGACGATACGCGCAAGATCAAGTGAGGAATTGCTACCATCATTCACTATGCAGTTTGATCAGTCGCGTGAGGACCAGGATATGGGAGCCATATGATAACCAGAGGATCGTCGCGAGATATCCCTTCGGCATATCTCAGTTATGCAGGAGAGATCAGCTGTACTAGTTGACTTAGGATTATATTATTTTTGATGTCATGGTCGAGGAGATGTCCCAGCAAAGAGTGATGAGACAGTTTGGACGGCGATAATTACCGGACCCTCCTGTCATACTACCACGCCTACGTCCGGAAATCCACCGGTAAGTGTCTATTAGTTTTATTCATTTATAATTATTTTTAATATGAATAAACCTGTTTCATACTTGGCCGCCAAAGAGGCGAAAGACCTTTGATTCTCTGGCTTCAGACCCTACAGCCGTTTATAAACGAATGGGCAACTGCGACGACTACACTATGGCAGGCTGATGACCCATTTTAGCAGGATGATTTTGACGCATATCTACGGAGGTATAGACAGTCTACACGACTCCGCTTGACGCAGACGACTCAGCCTTCTCAGATGCAGCCCCCTTCTATTACGGACATGTACCCATTGGAGGCTATTGCGGGTTCTATAAACTACGCGGTTAGTACTCTATTATTCGTTACGTATTTACGTTTCTTTGATTGATCGTACATAACATCTTCTTTTCCAATTACAGTCTGAGTTGGTAGCCGACATTTAGAGGGATGTAGCTGGGTTCACGCCGCAGCCACAACAGGCATCTTGGTTCAGGCGTCTCGAGGATAAGTTGCGAGGTGTGTACAATGTTCTTACTTGTAGCCGCTATACAGACGTTGTGCCCCGTCGTGGAGCTTCGCGTCCACGTCTCACACGACAGGAGACTGCTCGTCCATCACATACTAGACAGCTTACACCACTACTGACTCCCCGTCCACCACCTACTGGACAGCCTGTTAGTTCGTCGCAGCAGCCTACTACACATACTTTTCAGCCTGGTAGTTCGTCGCAGCAGCCTACTACACATACTTTTCAGCCTGGTAGTTCGTCGTAGCAGCCGTCTCCACCTCACGTTCAGCCGACGCCACCAGATCTTTCCCAGCCTGGTAGTTCGTCCTGGCAGTCACCCCAGTCGTAGTACGGCATGTCCCAGATGGGGATATCACCTCAGTTTCCGTACGGGATGCCACCTCAGTTCCAGTTGGGGATTCCTTCTCAGTTCTAGACGGGGATGCCTCCTTAGTACCAGATAGGATGCTAACTCCAGGTCATCCTGTACATATAGGCTGGAACACTTGTTCGGCGCCGTTGACCAGTTTTATGGGACTAGGTACGTTGTTGTTACTATTCGGACATATTAAATTTTTTAATATAGTATGCACTTATCGAGTAATAAAAAAAACTTTTGTAGGTGGGCCTGCTGATTCACCACACACAGAGATGGAGGATAATTTGTTGTTCCATACGGCACCACCCGTCACACAGGACGCGGACACAGCAGGAGACACAGCCACAGGAGTACGCTCCAATGGTCGGCCGAGGTTTGCGTGAGCACCGCGACCCAAACCGAAACAGGTTGTCACCTTCAGGGCCTCGGCCGCGTAAACCGAAGCCTAGGTATCGTAAACATAGTGAAGACTGAAACTTCTATCTATGTATGAGACATATTTATGTAACATTCGACGTAATACTATGTATCAGACATATTTATATCTATGTACCATTCGACGCAATACTATGTATCAGACATATTTTTTCCTACAGTTACTTCACACACTTATTAAAATTACTAACACATAGGGTACGATTACAACATGAAATTAAGATACAACCACATTCTGAAATAACACTAACAATACATAAATTTAAAACTTCACCTAAACTACATGAACTCATCTCCCGTCGACGCAGCCCCCTGCCTCTGTCAATGGGTCACTTTTGCTCTTCGACGTTGCCGCTCTCTTGCCCTTCGACGCTGCAGCTCTCTTGCTAGTGCTGCTAGGCATGAAGGCATCATCATCGTCATCGCTCTTTGTCGATGGAACACTCTTGCCCTTCGACTTTGCCGCTCTCTTGCCCTTCGACGCTGCAGCTCTCTTGGCCGTGCTGCTAGGCATGAAGACATCATCATCGTCCTCGGTATCCTCCGCCCATAAATTTGGTCTATCTGCGAACCAGTTGATGTCAAATTCACTCCTTAATCTTGGCTTCACCTTCTTCCACTTTTCATGCATCCTGAGAAGTTCCTGTCGCATTTCCTGGGATGTCCTACGAGGCCAACAAGGCCAACAACTTTTCCTCCTCAATGACTCGCCTAACTCAACGAGAAGACTATGACTACTAAGGAGTTCCTCCCATGGAACTAATCTATTGTCTACCCTAAACTCGGCAGCACCCTTGACAAGACGCTCAGAGAAGTTGGGATCCCAGCTACCGTCACGAGGCCAACTAGACATCCTCCAGTGAGTATGCTACCTGAGTGAGCAGCGGAATTTATAGGCCGGAAATAGAAAAATGGCGGGGAGAGAACTGGCGGGAACAAAATGGCGGGAAGAAAAAGGGCGGGAAGACAAACATGGAGACGGTTTTTTATAGGCCGGGAAAATTGGGCGGATGATATTCCATGGTAGCTTTTTGGCGGGAAAATTGGGCGGGAGATGTTCCGCGGTAGCTTTTTGGCGGCAAAAATGGGCGGCAAAAATTTGCCGGACATTTTTTACGAAATAATGGAGCGGGTGAAATATAGTGTGACCAATAGTACGAAAGAGGGGCGAAATGTCAAAAAGCCAGCGTTTCGGCCGGCTGGCCGAAACACGAACGACGGCCCACAGTTAACGCGAAATGGCCTGGCCTCTGACGCGCATCTGGGCGGGCAATGTTTCGGCCACCGGAGGGCCGAAACACTCCTTTCGGCCGGCAGTTGGCCGAAACGTTTGTTTCGGCCTGCAGTTTGCCGACGGTGTAATATTTTTGCAATAAAATGATTCCGCGTATTATATTTCGAATTCGGGTTAAAAAATATTTTAAAAAAGTCTTGCTCTTGGGACCTTTCATTCTGTGATAAGTCGGTTTACAAGCTGCTAGCGCGCGTTGCGGATATCTCCACCTTTGTTCTCTGCATAGGGATTCGGGACAGCGGACCCACCAACCTGCCCATCCCTTTTTCCTTAGACTAGATTCCATCTTACAAATGGACTGAAATCAAATAATCAAGCACAACTGACAAACAACATATGTAAATTTAATTTCGTTTACATATTTAACTTCCTCACGACGAACTCTTCAGAATGAGTCTAATATTCAATATATTCTAACCAAAAAATAAATTTTAATCTATTAAGTTCTTCGTTGTTCGTGGTTAAGTCCGAACATGTTGGACGAAAAGTTCTTTGATATCTCCTGCCAGATCTGATAAGTTCTTTTAAAAAAATTAATGAGTACCAAACGAGTTGTTCAGAAGTTCTTTTATTTTCACATAAACTACAGTCAAAGATTCTCTTTTTGATACGGGACCCATGGCTCAGATCCCAATAAACAGCAATGGCTGGGATATCCGCAACGCGCGCTAGCAGCTGCGCAAAATCCACATTCTTCATTCTGTTTTTCTTTGGTGTACCTACCAGGTGTATCCTCTGGCCCCAATTTTTTAACGTAAAACTTTGCACCAGCAAATGCAATTACTGAGAGGATACAAAATTATGTCGCACCACAGCAGTTTATGTGAGGCCAATTTTAATCGTAAACAGGGACAAATTATGAGAACATTCACGTCGATCAAGCAGCACATTCATGTCACCCCTAAGTAACTCCTATCCTATTAGGCTACGACAACGATCGGGCTACGCACGACGTGTTTTTCGGACACCCAGCTTAAGCTTCCCTCCAACAGTTTGGTGTGATTGTCAAGGGAGGGGCATTTCACCGACACATAGAAAATCTTCTTTTGTCCGGCCTTGGAAAATACCAGCGTGTCAGGGGCGACAAGCACCCTCATCGATGCTGGAGCGTCCACTTTAGCCTTGTAAGTTGACACCGCTGGCCCGACATTCGTCACAGCACGAGTCGCCGTGACGATCGTCGTTCGAAGCGGCAACGTTATCGTCGGGTAGTTGAGTCCTGAATCATCAACGGAGGTTATGGCATCACATTTCAAACTCGGGTTCCGCGTGAGTGTCAGCAGGCCGTCTTGGCCGAGGAGCCAGCAGATGAAGCCGGCATAGTCAGTGGTGTCAATGTCGTACACTAAGCCAGGGTTGGCGGCATTCGCGGGGTTCACATGGCCAGCACCTCTGTCATACACGCTAGCTTTCTTGTGCTTCTCGTTCAAGATGGGGCCTCCACTGTGGTCGAAAGCATCCGATGTCGTCAGGATGGCTGACTTGATGGCCGCCGGTGACCAGTCGGGATGCATGCTCTTGATGAGTGCCGCGACACCACTGACATGCGGTGTCGCCATGGATGTGCCAGACATGATGTTGAAAGCCCCTGACACAGAGCCCGTGTTTGGTGGCCACGCTGCAAGGATGTTGAGCCCCGGCGCCAGAATGTCTGGCTTGAGCACCCTGGGGGCGTTGCTGCTTGGACCCCGAGAAGAGAGCCACGCCACGACCGGCGCCGGACGTACATCTAGCAATGTGTTGCTGTAGGTGAGAGTGGCAATGGCGCTCGTCGGCGATGACATCGCGTAAGCTACGAGGGTGAAGCCATTAGCAGCGTTCACCTGCACCACGCTAGAGTTGAAATCCTCAAGAGAGATGGTGTGGCCCATGTCTTCGTTGTTGAATAACACCAAGCCGGCCGCACCAGAGGCCATGATTCTACGGATGTTGGACTCCTGGGTTGATGACCACGTGGACTGGCAAACCACGATCTTCCCGACAGCAGAGCCGTCATCCAAGTAGTTGCAAAATCGACGCAAATCATTCTTGTAAAATAGAGGGTACGACGAGTTTAAGTCTGGCTTTGCTACCTGGGTAAGCGCTTCTCCATCGATGCGCTTGCCGTTGCCGAGGAGCACCCCGGCGGAGAAACTCCGGTCCACTGAGCTGGCAGCAACCGTGAGCAGCCATGGCGCGTCGTTAGAAATCAACCCTGGAGTGGGACCATGGTTGCCAGCGGCGCACACGACAATGATGCCCTTAGATATCGCGGTGAATGCGCCGATGGCAATAGGGTCCTGGTCGAAGGGGATGCTGCTTGCTCCGAGAGAGACGGAGAGAATGTCCACCCCGTCCTTGATGGCCGCATCCATGCCCGCCATTATGTCAGGCTCTTCGCATACATTAGAGCTGCACACCTTGTACATGGCAATGTGGGCACCCGGAGCAATTCCGGATGCAGTTCCCGTGCCCAGGCCACGGTACGACGCGCCGGTGACAAAGTTCCCGGCGACCGTGGATGAGGTGTGCGTTCCATGGCCATCAGTGTCGCTAGAGTCACCTCCCATTAATGTCTTGGCACCAATGAGCTTGTTGTTGCAGCGGACCGCCTGGCATGACCCCTTCCACTTTGCCGGAGGAGGTGGGACACCATGATCGTCAAACGAAGGGTGTTCTGAAAAGATTCCACTGTCGAGCACCCCGACGATCACTCCCTTCCCGTAACCGGCATCGCTCCAGACCCCGGTGCCTTTCCTCAGCCCGAGGAACTCCGGCGTACGCGTGGTCATGAGCTGGAGTGTCCGGCTTGGGAATGCGCGCACGAACCCCGGCTTCTTGGTCACCGCGTCGAGCTCGACCTCAGTGAGCTTCGCCGCGAAGCCGCTGAACACCTCAGTGTAGGAGTGGAGGAGACGTGGCTCGCCGGAGTCGCCGATAAGTAAGCTCGGTAAGAAAGACTCGTACCACCGATGGTGCGCGTCTTCGTCGGCACTCGAGGGCGGTGGCTCGACGAGTACGATGTAAGTGCGGTAAGCAGAGGCTTTTGTGGGATCTCGTTGTGTACTTGCAGCAGCTAAACTGGTATAGCACATTGATGGTGTAGGACAGAGGGTGGCGAGCAAGAGAAGTGGAAGTGGTAGGAGATTTGTCAACGGCGCCATTGCTGAAGCCACACACCTACACGACGGAGGAAGAAGATGGTGATGGAGTGTCCAGCCATCACTGGAGCTCTTCATTTATAGGCACGAGCCATCAATGTGTCGTAACCTTAATTAGGCAGAAATTATCACTTGTGCGTCACTCATGCAGCAATATTTGACAGCTTTAATTTGTGCAAAATCTTGACGATCTTCTAAGATATACTTACGTGCGAAGAAACATATGTACATGTGTATACGCAAGTAATGTATCACCACGATCTTTTTATATCTCTTGCATCAATCATTTTATCAAAAAAGATCTCCTGCATCAATCATAGATCGCAATATTTTCAGATAAAATGCAAGGTAATTAAGGACTAGAATTTCACATTATATACTGTACACACTATGATATGGTAATTTATCACCAAGATCTTTTATATCTCATGCATTAATCATAGATCGCAATATTTTCAGATAAAATGGAAGGTTATAAATGATTCAAATTTAATATCATATAAGATATTGATGGCATCTCAGAAATGTCAATATCAAAGTAAATACATGTACTCAAGTGAGGTCGAATTGATCATCAGTGAGCTCCTCCGTGCTCTGCGTCCCTCGGCTTATTCGAGGCGAGGTCCTTCGTCTCAACTGCCTCCTCCCTCGCATCCTTAGAAGCTAGAACTCCCTTGCCTTCTCTATGTCAAAGAGGCATGTCCTAGTTAACAGGACACAACAGTACTACTCCCTCCGTCTCAAAAAGTATGTGATAGATTACCCCATGTATGGATGTATCTAGACGCATTTCACGTCTAGATATATCCATATATGGAAAATCTACGAGATACTTTTTAGGACGGAGGTAGTACATTGTTTAACGAGTGTGATCAAGTGAAAATCTGCTCTCAGTTTTACTGAGTGATTAGTTGTAAAATGGTTTGTGTGTTTTATTTCTCCTACTTGCTATCTCAAATTATCAACACAAATATCTGTGCAGCTTCAACATTTTAGAAGTTAGTACTCAGTAACAATGTAGAATTTTAAGACCCTTCAATCAATATCATAATAGAGGAACACAATCTAATTTTGGGGGGAGATTCAAACTGGTTACCGTCTAACAAACTGTGTTACTGTTAACTCACTACGATTCTATCTGCTCCTTCTATTTTATGCATGGTATCTGGTTACAATGCAAAACCAGAGCTGCGCCTAAATTCTTTATGTATGTGGAAAATACAAGAACCGAAACTTGTCCTCCATGATGGAGTCACAAAACTTATGCTAGGTTATTTTCTTTCTTAGATTTCGTCTGTCTAAACAAAATGAAGTCTTTCTTCACACAATAGAAAATAGGAATCATCTATACATAGTCTAGGCCTTTTCTAGGCCCAATAATCCATTTGATTCATTCATAATACAAAGCCCAAAAAAATAATCAAAGCTTTGATTCTAGGATAATAAGATCATACTCATTATAATCAAGAAAGGAAGCGTCTAGCTTATTTTGGTCTCTTTTACCGCAGGAAGTTCACCAAAAATATCAAAAGCCCGAAAAATTTGGGTACCCGGTAATTCGGGTTCGGGTTCGGCCATGACTGAATATTACAGTAGATGTTGTTAGAACTAAACTTGGATAGGGTTTTGTAAGACAACAGGCACCATTTTAACCATAATCTGGGAATTTTTAATACATCTATTATTGCAAATTTGCAAGAACAAATGTCAACGTACAAACAAAAATATTATCACAATATAGTGCTCACGATATACGCACTTCACGCAGTCCGTTGACGTCCTGAAGAGTGGAGACTAGACTCTCGCGTGAAGTTCGGTCAGATTGGTCCATTCGGTTACCGGAAACTAATGACCCAACTTACTTGAAAAAATTCGGTCTTTAAAATTTGCTACCCAAATTCTTGATCGGTCTTTTTGGTCTTGGTCTTTTTGGTTTCGGTTTTTGGTCATCGGTTTTTATGCCCACCCCTATCTGCATGTACTCTCCCCCAGTTGGATGGCAATGTGTACGTCACTACTAAATTTATCAGCCACCCTTTTGTGCTTGAGAGAGAATTCGGCAAAACTCAAAATAGGTCTACTGGGACGTCGAACACGCAAAACACCCAGCCGCAGCCATAATAGCGGCAAAATAGCAGGCACGATCCAATACATGGTCCGATACTCGAAGGCCGGACCCGGTCCATAGAAAATGGTGTGGTGCTGCCGGACAAAGGCGGCAACCAACGCCACATCAGATACCGATAGCCGGCCTGGCCTCCTCAGCGACAAATAGAGTCGGCGATCTTAATTAAATGCGAGAAACAACGCACCAGCCAGCTTCATTTATTGCGCAACAATTTTCCAGTTGGCGATCACGTGTGGGAGTCCGGGCTCGCAACCGCCATCGCCTACTCGCCAAACACGTCAGAGCAGGTACAATAGCATCCAGTCAGCCGGCTATAAGCATTTTAATATAAGTAAAATCTTAGGTGGAAGAGAGAGAAGGAAGGAGAGAGAGGAGAGCCGGCGCTACCTGAAGCGCCCGGCTGCAGCACATGTTTCAAGAAAAAAGCAGTTGCATGCATGCAGCTTGGCCCACGGCAAGCTCTTTCCTTCCAATCCTCTTCGTTGCCAGCATGCAAGACTACTATTTAAATATTTAATCAAAGCAGCCTACAGCCAGCTTAAGAACCCACTATTATACTAACTTGGCTTTAAGGTGACTATAGCTGACTAGGCAAGGATATAGAGCCGGCAGCGGGCTCTATTATTGTTCTTGCTCTTATAGTCGGCCCCCGCCAGTGGGCGTGCCGATGTTCGCAAGAACAACACGACATCTTCAAGGTCGATGATGATGACAGCGGTCGCACGGACGAGCCTGACTACCTAACTTTCGACTGATGCTAGATCTATTGTAGGGTTAGGTTTAGTTCAAATTTCATTCAAAACTTATAAAATGTTCTAAGTTTCAATGAAATATGGGAAGTCCCGTAGCATTTTCCGAGTTCAGTTTTTTTAATTCTGTTGGGAGGATCGTTAGGGCAGCCGACAACATGTGTCCGCGCTTCCAATATCTTCCATCTGGCACAGTTGTCGGACCGTCTAGTAGGAACGTCGGTGGAGATGCTCTTAAGATAATCTGTTGCGGGAAGCCAAATCATAGGTTTAACAACATCTGATTGTGAAACACATATCCCGATTCCATGAGGGTAGACAATATGAAGATGAAAATGCATATGGGGATGACAACTAGGCCGCACGATCAAAGAATCAATGCTTAGGTAGTTTAGGTCTCTTAGGTTTAGGTGCACTTTTGTGTGAGATGATTTTTCGGCAGAGAGAGTTTCTTTCTAGATATTAACAAATTAAACTATTTTTATTGGGACGTAGCCAAAATATTTGGACAAGACTAAAAAAACTCTTTAAAATATCAATGAGAGATATTTTGTCATAGAAAATGAAATTGTCTATGGATAAATTTTAGGCCATAATTGTTCCACTTTTTTATTAAAATGGATGTTAACCAAAGACATGTGGCCTCTTTATTTTTTCAAACCAAAACATAATAAGCACTAAAATAATCATAGGAACACCATCGACGAGATCAATTTGGTTTATTTTAGATATTTCTGCATAAACAATACTTGGATAGGTGTTTAATGAAAATTTATAAAGAAGAGGAAATTAAAAGGGTGAAAAGAGCTTGGGAAAAAATCATATATGTTATATCATGGAAAAACCAAGTGGTAAGAATAAATAGAGGAGTTTTAAGCTTAGGACAATCAGTGGGTGTGGTTATAGTAGATGATCACATTTAATTGTATTCAATTAGTTCTTAGAAAGGTCTTTCTTCGGTCATGGGGCCAGTGATGTTATGTAGATCAAGAAATTCTTGTAAATAGTGTTCTGATGATGAATATAGAGAGTTTTTGGCTAAAATCTTTACTATAGAGGAAATTAGAGTTGCTCTTTTGTAGACGAAGCATAATAAAGAGGTTGGCCCTTATGGGCTAATGGCAAATGAGTAATGATTTGTTCAATCTCTTCATAGAAACTTTCAATTGTAGAGTTGATTTGTCTAGACTAGATTATGGGTCCTCACTCTGTCACCAAAATGTAGGGATGAAAACATGATAAAACTTTTTAGGCATATTTTTCTGTGTCAAATGCAATATTCAAATAAGTAAACAAAGTAGTCGATGATGAGAAAAGTGCAGCTCAAGTTCAAGCTAGCAAATTTTTAAAAAAATTGGATTTATGCTGGATGGCATTATTATGTTACATGAAGATCCTCATGAAGTTTCTAGAAAAAGGAGTAGTGTTGCAAAGTTTAAAGTAGATTTCAAAAAAGCTATGATAAATTTAACCAAAACTTACCCAAATTAAATTTTTGTGTTATCGAGGGATTAACTCGGCAGTGCCCCTCCATGAGGGACTTGGGTTTTGAGATGGAAACATCATGGCGTGAGTAGTACTTGCGGCTAACATGGAAGAGAGGGATTTACCCAGGTTTAGGCCCCCGGAGGGTAAAACCATACTTCCCGCTTGTCTGTTCTTATTGATCTCGAGGTTACAAGTCGCCGTGATGGCTATGGTGGCAAGGATGCAATCTGAGAGCGTCCGTCTCTACCCGGTGACTCCTCCCAGCCTTATATAGGAGGCTAGATGTCGGGTGTCCATGACCGGGTAGTTTACAAGTTTGGGATGAGAAACCCTAGGCTAATCTTGTACGTCAAGGAAAGTTTTCCCATTAGCCCCCTTATCGCCTCTTATATGGGCCTGGTGAAAGGGGATCGTATGAGCACCTAGAGGGGGGGGGGGGGGGGAATAGGTGCTACCCAATTTTTAATTCTTTTTCAATTTAGGCTTGACACAAAAGATAAATTCTCTAGATATGCAACTACGGTGAATTTATCTATATGACAAGGACAAGAACAACTAAGCAAGAAGCACAATATAGGGAGATAAGGGAGGAATGAGATAACCGAAAGGGAAGCACACGGAGACAAGGATGTATTCCCGAGTTCCTCCTTGTTAAGGGAGTACGTCTCGTTGGAGGGGTGTGAGTTCGCCACAAAGGCCTACTCAATGCCACGAAGGCCTCACCCTATTCTCCGATGAACTTCGCCACAAAGGCTTAGTTCACCTTCCACTATCGGAGTCCTTCGAGGCGGATTCCGGAGCCTTTACAACGGTCTTGGGGCACACACCCACAACTTAATTGGGGGCTCCCAAATCACAAATCTGTAGCAATTACAACAAGTGATAAGAACAACAAGCTAGGTCAACACAAGGCTAACCCTAGAAATGAGATCCTTCAAATGAATGAAGGGGAAATGAAAAACTGCTCGGTGGAGTTGTAGATCAGGGCCTTCTCCTTCAATCCTCCAAGAATCAATGGATTTGGGTGGAGGGATTGGGAGATCTTGCGAATTTGGGCTTTGAGCTTTGATGGCATTAATGGAGGAGAGAGAGTGTGCAAAGCTAGCCCTCCAAAGATAGGTGAAGGGGTATTTAAACCCCTTCACAAAATCTGGCTGTTGGAGGTCTTGGCAGCAGCTCAAAACCCGCAGCACCGGAAGTACCGCAGAGACGGCCGGTACTTCCGGCCTGCCCTTCTCTCTTCAGTCAACGGATCTTTTCAGGCGTGCTCCATCCCGCATGACCGGAAGTACCGCTGAGGCGGCCGGTACTTCCGGTGCCTCGGTAGTACCGGGGCTACTTCCGGTCCAACAACTCCGAGTCATCCAGTACCTGAAAAAATAAGCGGAAGTTCCTCCGGAAATTTCCACCGGAAGTAGGTAGCGGAAGTACCGCCAAGTTCACCGGTACTTCCAGTGGACCGGTACTTCCGGTTCTACTTCCGGTCCAAATTTTGGGGGAACCCATGGTTCCAGTACCTGCAAAAATAAGCGGAAGTTCCTCCGGAAATTTCCACCGGAAGTAGATAGCGGAAGTACCGCCAAGCTCACCGGTACTTCCGATGGGCCGGTACTTCCGGTTCTACTTCCGGTCCAAATTTCAGGGGAACCCATGGTTCCAGTACCTGGAGAAATAAGCGGAAGTGGGACCGGAACTGCCCAGCGGTAGTACCGGTCCAGGGACCGGTACTTCCGACCAACAGAGAAAACTGGCATTTGGCTCAATTTTTCGCGACGATTCTTTTGGGGTTGGTTTCCTGCACATCTTAGACAAAGTTAGGGCACATTGATTGTATTGTTGTCAACATCAAAACACATGGGGTTAGCAAATGTTCTTTCAATCTCCCCCTTTTTGGTGTTGACGACAATACAACCAATAAGTATAGTTTTGTTTCCAAAAGACAACCGAGCTCCCCCTAAGGGGCTCCCCCTATCTTTTGAAAACCTTGCATATTTCAACCACAAGAATCACAAGCATAACAAGATATATACAACAAAGGCTAGCAATAGACATAACAAGATAGATAGCTAGCAAAGTAAATAACGATGACAAGGAATTCCACAAAGTCTTACATGCTCACATCATGCATAGTCTTAAGAAAAGATAAAGAAACCGGGACATGATAAAAGATACAAATGAAGAAACAAGATGATCATGTCCCACCCATGCAAATCCCGATGGCTAAGACTATGGCTACACTTCTCCCCCTTTGGCGTCAAGACACCAAAAAGGAAGGAGCGAAACTACACGCCCCAAGATGGATCACTCCTCATCCTCATCCTCACCACCACCATCACCACCATCTTCAATGTCAGACCAAACAACACCACCATTGGAGAGCCACTCGTCCTTGGGGGTGATATCTTCCTCAGAGCCGTCAGACACTTCAATCTCTAACTTGCGCATGATCTGCTTCTGGCGGTAGCGGCTCTTCTTCTCTTGCACATGAGAATCATACATGCGGTCGCTTATCATGCAAAAAGAGTCACGGAGCTTTGTCTTCACCCTTTGGAACCAACCCGGTTCCGACACAGGAGCATTGTCCACTTTCTTTCCCTTTCCAACGGTCCGGTCCTTGGGAAGCACATGGTTCTTCTTGCGTAGCTTTTTCTCAAGATGAGGCACCAACGGAATACCAGACAAGTCAATCCTCTCACGGTGAAGGAGAGCCCACTTACCACAAATGAGCTTCATGATGTAAGGGGCATAGATGGGCACCCTCTTGTCAGCAATAGCACTCCAAAGCTCCTCAAACATCACACCCATGACATCCAGCTTCTCACCCGATCCTTTCCTCAAAAAACACTGACGCAGCAAATCGATGAGGTAGCCGTGCACTTGATCCCAATTGCCTACCTGTCGTGGTGGATTGCACGGCATATCCATCAGAGATGGAAAAGATTGCGGGGCAGGCGACGATCGGATGCTCGCGCGGGATTGGGCAACAAGCATGCAAACACACGCTAGTTACCCAGGTTCGGGGCCCTCCTGGTGGAGGTAACACCCCTACGTCCTGCTCTTCTTGTTCTTATTGATTGATCACAAAATCGGGCTACAATGGAGCTCCTTGAGCTGTTTTCGGGTGGTGGCCGGCTGAAGGTCCCAGCCGGCTTGAGGTTGAAGATGATGCTAAATGGTTTTTCTCCCCCCGATTGCCTACGTGGTGAACGTATCTCCCCTCCCCCGCACAGGAGGCTCTAGCCCGCTTTATATAGGCAGCGGGCTAGGGTTTCGGGTTACAGGGAAGTTACATGTTTGCCCCTATGACATCACTACGGTCTCGAGCCGGCTGGAGCTTGCTGTTATGATTTGGTACAGGAGATGCCCGACAACGGTTACACGATCCTGGCCCACTTGTACGGAGCTGTCGGTTGGTACGGCCGGCTTGAGCCTAGCCGGCCGTCCGCCTCCGGGTAGACGAGGCGGCTTGCTTCATCCGGCTGGTTCCAGGCGGCACACCGCAGCCGGCACTTGCGTAGCCGACCCACGGGGTTCTGAAGAAATGGACCTCTTTGGGATATCCGGGGTTCATATCCCCGACACTAGCCCCCGAGATCGTGGAGTCTTGCAAGCTTGCTGGGAAGGCTTCTCGATCTTCTCCCCGATCTTGAACGTTGCGGTTGAGATGTCGAGGTTGGAGTTGGCGCCGGCTGGGACCGAGGCCGGATGGATCTGAAGCGTGTTCGTGGGGAGGGCCTCACGGGCACTCCGATCCTTGGTTGTTCACTATCGAAGTATTTGTTGATTCATCCGGCTACGTGGAGCCGGATCAATAGGTCTCTGCGGCTCGGAGTGGCCGGCTTGGTGGCTTAGGTCGTGGCTTACGTCAGCCACGTTTCGCCGCTTCGGGGAGCCGTTGGTGTTCTGCCCGAGGCCTGGCGTACGTCGCCTCGGCTTCACCGGGCAGGATTTTCTGTGGCAACTGCCTGCTTGCGGGATCGTCTGCGGAAAGTGTAGCACGGTTGCCCGCCACGCGGCGTGATGGGCGGAGCGGTTCCGCCTGCCCTGCTTTCAAAGTGGAAAGAGGGGGAACGGCTGGAGATACCGCTCCCCATTCCTATCCCATCTCCTTTGCTGCTTCTTGCGCTTCCTAGCTCTTGTTCACCCTCTCTCTTGTGCGTGCCTTCCTCGCATTCACATCTCTCGTGACGGGAAACCGAACCTCCATGGCGAGCTCGGGATCATGGATGGGCTCCATCGTGGATGAAGAATTCCTTTGGAAGTTCCGCCGGGGCAGGTTCTTGGGGGCGACAGGCGATGTGGAAGCCCGCGTGCCCCCCGAAGGGGAAATTTCGCCAACGCCCAAGAACGGCGAGGTCGTCGTATTCACCGCACATCTGGAGCGAGGATTGGGGCTCCCGGTGAGTTCCTTCTTCACAGAATTCCTGCGCTTCTACGGGCTGCAGCCCCATCATCTGGGGGCGAACTGCATCACCCAACTGTCCTGCTTCGTCACGCTGTGCGAGGCGTACTTGGGCCTCTGGCCCAGCATGGAGATCTTTGGCATGTTCTTCTTCCTGCGGTCTCAAGCGACCGCCGGGGTGCAGCGCGTCTGCGGCAGCGTCTCTATCAGCACGAGGAATACGCCTCTGCCCAAGATTAGCCTGCCGGAGTCTGTTAAGAAGTGGCAGAACTCCTACTTCTACGTCCGGAATCTCTCGGACGTCGACCGAATCGGCCTTCCGGCCTTCTCCAATGAGCTGCCTGTAACGCCCCGACCCCGGAATTATACAGAGAGGCTATGTAAGGAACACAACCATCAATGTATAAAACAAAGATCGAGACTTGTGGAACAGAACTGGCACAAAGCACGACTCTACGACACAAAACATTTATATAGCAACTCATATAACGAGGAGAATACAAATATTACAAGGCAAAAGGATCACAGATCCTACAATTCAACAAGCGGAAGCGAAGTAGCGTTGTCTAATACAACAAGAAGCAAATTATATGGCCTAAGAGGCCTACAATAAACATCACCCAAGCCAGCTTGTTCCACGGTCCCAAGCTGCCACCTGGGAACCCCAGACTAGTAGTCGACATCAACGAAGAAACCACCTAGTCGCTCGGTGTCGTCCTCCTCTGAAATACAAATCATAAAGCAGCAAAGAGAGACTGAGTACGATGTACTCGCAAGTTTAGTAGGGCGATATAGGCCCAATGACTGACGGAGGCTCTAAAGCTGTATATGTAGTTCTTTTGCATAAAGCTAACTTTCATAAACCAAAACTTAAAAGACACATGGCATTCGTCTACTCAGAATCTTTTTATAAAGGGGGTAAGAGAGTATCATTATTATCTTTGGTTCTCGGCGAACCGACTTGCAACCATCACCACTCATCTCACACAAAGGCACTCCCTCGAATCACCCTCGAGGAAATTAACCTTTACCACACGTTGATTAATGCAACCTTTAGCTGCCATATCAATTAGGTTAAGATTCTCTATGATCTTATCGTCTATTCCCAAGTTGTCCATAACCGTGGACACGGCTTTTCGAAAAGATTAACCCTGCAGGGGTGTACTATTTTACCCATTGGTACCGTCCGGCTCACCTAGTTGGCCCTCTTCCGGGGAAGGCCGGCAAGCGGGCGCGGTTAGACCTTTACAATGCATGAGACTATCCAAGAGTCATCTGTGGCCACAGGACAAGTTTACCCAGCCTCAGCCCCTGCCCCATCGCCACATCCTAACACCACCATCCTCATCATCCTTTTTCCGCTCACACACACGGCAAATGGAAATAGCAAACTAGAGGACCCTTGGATACGCCCTCACAAATTATTCGGTCAGTAAGGCGCCCATACACCCACCAATGGCAGCACGCTCGTCTTGGTTCAAGAGGTAAAGAACTCGCACCTAGGGGCTAGAGTGAGGCAAAACACCATCCCCGATGGCAACTCACCCAAGCCGTCTTAGCATTTTAATTTAGCATCACATTCATCCACCAAGTCCGCATCATTCCATCTTCAACAACAATTATGGAACTAAACAACGGACACAACTGGTATTGCAACTAAGCATGTCTAAGCATGGATAAGCATATAACCGACAATTATAATTCGTATCCGGCCAACACATCAACACTAGGGTTCATAGGTAGGGATACATGTGATTGGCTCGGGGAAGAGACATGCATTCATAGGATTCTATGTTTACCAAAAGAGACCTTTGAACCGCATGCAATATTATGGTGGATAAAATAATTTGATCAAAACATAGGATGCTATATGCCAAGAAGGTTAGGTTATCTCTTGCCTTGCTGCCCGGGCGTGAAGTATTGATCGTCGGGGTAGGTAGAGAGACCCTCGACTCCGGAATCTATCGATACCCAAAAGAAAAGCAAAGAACACATAAATCACACAACTCAAGATGCAATGCTCAATCACATGATGACATGTCAAATTGATGCAAGGATATTATTATATAAATTAAAGGCACAATTAAATGGGGAGCCAAATAATTAGGGAAAATTATTTGGAAGCAACCCCACATTTAGCTTAGTGACCACGTTCTTTATAACTTATTGAATTATTAGAGAAGTAGCTCAAAATGCATGAACATGACATGAAATGGTTAGGTTTTATCATTCCAATCACTTTGGTAAATTATTTGTAATTTTCGGAGCACCGATGCTTAACTAGCAATTTTAAGAAGGTTATTTGGATTTATATCTTTTATCCAATTCAAGATTAACATCAAAGCCCAAGGAGTTATCATGAGGTGATACTAGCATATTTAGACAGCGTTTGAAACACTGATCAAACTGATATACCATTTGCAGGATTTAACGAAAAGGATTTAAAATCCAAAGTTCACAAGTTTTCAGCTTGGTTCGGAATTCATCCGGATTGGGCCGGAATATTCCGGATGGTCCGGAATAATCCGGGCTCATTCCGAGCCAAATCCGAGGTGACCTCAAAATCTTTCGGTTGGGGTTTCGGAATTCGTCCGGAAATGTCCGGAATTTTCCGGTCGACCCGGAATCGATCCGGAATAATCCGGGCGATTCCGGATGGCTCGATCCTGGGAAGAAAACGACGGCGGCGGCGGGAACTCGCTCGACGCGAGCAAGAACAAAAGGGGAGAGGGACGCGGGAGAGTGCCAAAAGGACGCGGGGCTCACCCTGGATGCGTGTGGATGCTCGTCGGCGGTGGAGGTCGACGGAGTCGTCGGAATCGAGCTCGCCGGAGCTCGACCGACGCTGACGAAACCGAGGACGGCGGCACCGGTACGGGCGACCCCGGCCCGATTCCTAGCAAGAGGAGGTAGAGGAGGGCACGGCGGAACTTCGTATCGGCTTCGATCTACCCCGGATGGACCGAGTCGGTGGCGTCGGGCTCGGCAACCGTGGCGGCAACGGTGGAGCTCGGGCAGACGCACGAGAGGGAGAGAGGAGAGGGGAAAGGGAGCAGGTGAGGTCTAGGGCGTCGAGGCGTGCGTCTTTGACCTCGCAGGGGGGGGCCACGGCGTCGAGGGTTAGGCGAGGCCACGGCGGCAACGGCATGGGCGCGGACGGCATGGCGCCAGTGCTCCCTGTCGCCACTGTGCAATGTTCGGAATTTTCCGGATAGGTCCGGAAAATTCCGGGCTACTCGGAATGGATCCGGAAAAATCCGGGTCATTCCGGATGACTAAAATTTGGCAGAAAAGCTAGATTGATTTTGGGCATCAAAACAATTCCAGAAAAACCTGTAAAATCTGGGAGCTTCTCCACAAGGTAAAACAGGCTCAGCACATCTTTATCTAGCCTTTTGAGCAAGGTGGCATGGCTCACAAATAGACAAAAGCTTTAAGCCACACTTTAGGGCCTAAGGAAGTTGGAAGCAAATTGGAACCCCTCCATTTGGTTCTTGTGCATTTAGGTGAAATTGGGGAACTTGTTGAACCATATGGTCACCTGTCATGTTAAAGGTTGCACCATAGTTTGCATTTCAAGTAAGTAAAGGTTTTGGGAAGTTTGGCTTCACTCTTTTTATTATTTCCCATTTGTGGTTGGTCACAAAAGCAATTTAAAGATATGCCATGATGCAAACATGAATGCAAAAAGTGGAAAAATCCTTCGTATTTTTCATTACCAAGTTAGGGCTGTTACAAATCTACCCCCCTTACAAGAATCTCGCCCCGAGATTCCTAGAGTAGGAAGAGGGAAGAGGGAAGCATGGAGCACATCAGGAACATCCGGGAAATTGGTAGGCAACTCAAGTTGATAGGAGAGATCTCCTCTCTTGGCTAGGACGGTGAAAGGCCCACATAGCGGGGAGCTAATTTGCCCTTGATTCCGAAGCGACGAACACCTCGGAGAGGAGAGACTCGAGGATAGGCTTATCACCAATTTCACAGTGAACTTTCTGACGGTGTTTGTCATAGTAATTTTTCTGCCGGGGTATACTCATATAAGCCATATTGAGTAGTGAAAGTCGTCTTCGGAATATCCTCCTTTCTAATTTTGATCTGATGGTATCCTGACCTCAGATCCATCTTGGAGAATACCATTGCACTGGCTAGATGATCGAATAGGTCAGTTATTCGAGGAATAGGATACTTGTCCTTGATGGCCACCGCAGTCAAGGGGCGGCAATCAACAACCAGTCGAGGATCCTTGGTATTCCTTTCTTTGACAAAGATGACCGGGCAGCCCCAAGGTGAGCTACTCGGCCGGGCGAATTCCTTTTCCAGCAGCTCATCAAGTTGCTTCTCCAATTCGGTTAGCTCTTCCGCTGACATGCGGTAGAGCCTTCTGAAAGTTGGTGCGGTTACCGGAACCAATTCAATGACGAATTCCACACTTAAATCAGGGTGGCATGCCAGGCAATTCTTCAGGAAAGATATCGGGGAAATCACACACCACAACCACCTCATGTATCTTAGGTGGGGTGACACCCTCCAGGAAAATAGGACTGATCTTCAGGAGAGTGGGGAGTGGCAGTGGACGGAGTTATGGAAGTAGGGGACCAGTAACGCACTAGTCCATAGGTTGGGTGGTTTACTGTGATAGTCTTGGCAACACAATCTAGTTTGGCCTGATACGTGACTAGCCAATCCATGCCCAAAATGACATCTAACCCCACTGACTTTAGTGCTATCAACGAAAACGGGAAAGGAATTGTCGCTATAGAAATCTGAACCTCCGGAGACATCCAGTGAGTGTGCCAACTAGAGCCAGGGGTCTTGACCACTAACGGGGAGTCCATATCCTCAAACGGTATTTGATGGTTGAGTGCATACGATATGGATATGAATGAATGCGATGCTCCAGAATCAAATAAGACTGAAGCTGGAGAATCATTGATTCGAAGCATACCCATGAGAACACGGGGGTCCCGTTCAACTCCTTCAGCCGAGACGTGGTTTAGGCGACCACGGCTGACGGGCACGGCCTTGGCGGCTGGTGTAGAGGGAGCAGGTGCAGGTGCTGAGGTAGCCGGTGCCTTCTGGGGACACTCCCTGGAGAAGTGCCCCGGCTGGCCACAGCTGAAACAAGTGGGCCTCTGCGGTGGTGGAGGCAGCTGAGGGTGGTACCCACTTCCACCCGCACCCAAGGTCGAAGTAGCTGGGCGAGGCGGAGGTGGCAGGTACCCGGTGGGCTTCGGCGCGAAGGGCGCCTTAGGCACGGTGCTGAAAGGCACAAATACCTTGCGCTTCTTGCCTTCAATAGGAGAGGAGCTCTGGTGATCAGCTGGAGCTGGCCTCTTAGAAGCCTCCAGCTCCTTCCTACCTTGCTCCATGGTGAGAGCCTGGTTGTAGAGCTCTTGGTAGGAGGTGAACTTGAAGGGTAGGAGCTCGTATCGGAGACGAGGTGCGAGCCCCTTGCGGAAGAGGTATTGCTTGTCCTCATCATTCGTCACGTCCCGAGGGGCGTAACGGGAGAGGTGGTTGAACTCCCGTCCATAGGACTGGACGTCCATGCGTCCCTGGGTTAGGTCCAGGAACTCCCGCCTCTTGAGCTCGAGGATGGGCTTGGGGATGTACGCCGCACGGAAAGCGGCGCGGAACTCCTCCCAGTGACAACATGGCCCGCGGCGACCATTGCCACGTGGCTCTCCCACCAGGAGCCGGCGGCTCCTTCCAGTAGGTAGGTGGCGAAGTTGACGTACTCCGCCGCAGGAACGTGGAGAGCGGCAAACTTGCGCTCGATAGCCCGAAGCCAATCATCCGCATCAAGCGGCTCCTTAGCCTCGGAGAAAGAGGGAGGTTGGGACCGCAAGAACTGGTTGAGGGTGGTGCAGTCCGTGTTCCTCCTGGCCCCTTGCTGGACCAGCTGCTCGAGCAACCGCTCATTGCGCAGACGGTTTTGTTCAATTGCCATCATAACCTCCGCCATCGAAGGGGGCGGTGGTGGATCAGGGCTGCTATGTTCCCCACGACGGGTAGGAGCCATTCTGAAGAATTGGAACAACGACAAGTTAGTAACCGATTCCGACAGATAAGATAGATCATTGTTGCTTCCAGATATAGATAAATAACATCAGGGTTCAACAGAAAGATCTTGGGTTAAAGATCAGCTTCATGCACTGGGACCCACAATAGCATAACACTCACAAGGGTGACAGCCCTCATGAATAATTACACCGGAGCCCTAGCACAATCCGGGACCTTCGGTTCAAGATCTTGGGCTAAAGCAAAGAAAAATCTTGACGAACCATCATACTTCCTTTCTTCATGTTTTAGGTTTGGCCGAGGAGTAAGGATAACTAGTAACTAAAGGTAGGAACCCAAACCCCGAGATCCTAAAGATTTAGAACTTTGCCGATGATCAGAAGAACCGTTAAAATCAAATAGAGGTAAGATGACACCGAGATCAGAGTGAATTGGATGAGGAGTAAAAAGAATCCTAGGAGGGTTTTCACAACTCATTTTTAGGTTGAAAATAATTTTCACGAACTAGACTCGACATCGACCAAAAGAACGGGTTTCCTACAGGCAGTCCTGCTCTGATACCAACTTGTAACGCCCCGACCCCGGAATTATACAGAGAGGCTATGAAGGCAACACAACCATCAATGTATAAAACAAAGATCGAGACTTGTGGAACAGAACTGGCACAAAGCATGACTCTACGACACAAAACATTTATATAGCAACTCATATAACGAGGAGAATACAAATATTACAAGGCAAAAGGATCACAGATCCTACAATTCAACAAGCGGAAGCGAAGTAGCGTTGTCTAATACAACAAGAAGCAAATATATGGCCTAAGAGGCCTACAATAAACATCACCCAAGCCAGCTTGTTCCACGGTCCCAAGCTGCCACCTGGGAACCCCAGACTAGTAGTCGACATCAACGAAGAAACCACCTAGTCGCTCGGTGTCGTCCTCCTCTGAAATACAAAATCATAAAGCAGCAAAGAGAGACTGAGTACGATGTACTCGCAAGTTTAGTAGGGCGATATAGGCCCAATGACTGACGGAGGCTCTAAAGCTGTATATGTAGTTCTTTTGCATAAAGCTAACTTTCATAAACCAAAACTTAAAAGACACATGGCATTCGTCTACTCAGAATATTTTTATAAAGGGGTAAGAGAGTATCATTATTATCTTCGGTTCTCGGCGAACCGACTTGCAACCATCACCACTCATCTCACACAAAGGCACTCCCTCGAATCACCCTCGAGGAAGTGAACCTTTACCACACGTTGATTAATGCAACCTTTAGCTGCCATATCAATTAGGTTAAGATTCTCTATGATCTTATCGTCTATTCCCAAGTTGTCCATAACCGTGGACACGGCTTTTCGAAAAGATTAACCCTGCAGGGGTGTACTATTTTACCCATTGGTACCGTCCGGCTCACCTAGTTGGCCCTCTTCCGGGGAAGGCCGGCAAGCGGGCGCGGTTAGACCTTTACAATGCATGAGACTATCCAAGAGTCATCTGTGGCCACAGGACAAGTTTACCCAGCCTCAGCCCCTGCCCCATCGCCACATCCTAACACCACCATCCTCATCATCCTTTTTCCGCTCACACACACGGCAAATGGAAATAGCAAACTAGAGGACCCTTGGATACGCCCTCACAAATTATTCGGTCAGTAAGGCGCCCATACACCCACCAATGGCAGCATGCTCGTCTTGGTTCAAGAGGTAAAGAACTCGCACCTAGGGGCTAGAGTGAGGCAAAACACCATCCCCGATGGCAACTCATCCAAGCCGTCTTAGCATTTTAATTTAGCATCACATTCATCCACCAAGTACCGCATCATTCCATCATTCAACAACAATTATGGAACTAAACAACGGACACAACTAGTATTGCAACTAAGCATGTCTAAGCATAGATAAGCATATAACCGACAATTATAATTCGTATCCGGCCAACACATCAACACTAGGTTCATAGATAGGGATACATGTGATTGGCTCGGGGAAGAGACATGCATTCATAGGATTCTATGTTTACCAAAAGAGACCTTTGAACCGCATGCAATATTATGGTGGATAAAATAATTTGATCAAAACATAGGATGCTATATGCCAAGAAGGTTAGGTTATCTCTTGCCTTGCTGCCCGGGCGTGAAGTATTGATCGTCGGGGTAGGTAGAGAGACCCTCGACTCCGGAATCTATCGATACCCAAAAGAAAAGCAAAGAACACATAAATCACACAACTCAAGATGCAATGCTCAATCACATGATGACATGTCAAAATTGATGCAAGGATTCATTATATAACTTAAGGCACAATTAAATGGGGAGCCAAATAATTAAGGAAATTATTTGGAAAACACCTCATATTTAAATTAATGTCCAAATGTTCATAGAGATTACATTATTTTAGAAATGGCTAAAATATGCATGAACATGATATGATTAATATAAAAGGGCAAGTTGTTGTCATGAGGTGGTACTAGCATATTTAGATAGCATCTGAAACACTGATCAAAATGGTACACCATTTGCAAGATTTAACGAAAAGAAGTCAAATTACAAAGTTCACAAGTTTTCAGCTTGGGTCGGAATGCATCCGGATTGGGCCGGAATATTCCGGATGGTCCGGAATAATCCGGGCTACATCCGAACCAAATCCGAGGTGACCTCCAAAACCTTCTGTTAGTGTCTCGGAATTCGTCTGGAAAGGTCCGGAATTTTCCGAGTTACCCGGAATCGATCCGGAATAATCCGGGCGATTCCGGACGGCTCGATTCTGGGCAGAAAACGACGGCGGCGGCGGGAAAGCGCTCGGGGCGAGCACGCGAGAGAGGGGGAGGGGAAACGGGGGAAGGCCTAAAGGATGCGGAGCTCACCCTTAATGCGTGAGGGTGCTCGTCGGCGGTGGAGGTAGACGGTGTCGTCGGAATCGAGCTCGTCGGAGCTCGACCGACGCGGATGAACCGAGGACGGCGGCACTGGTACGGGCGACCCCGGCCCGATTCCTAGCAAGAGGAGGTAGAGGAGGGCACGGCGGAACTTCGTATCGGCTTCGATCTACCCCGGATGGACCGAGTCGGCGGCGTCGGGCTCGGCAACCGTGGCGGCAACGGTGGAGCTCGGGCAGACGCACGAGAGGGAGAGAGGAGAGGGGAAAGGGAGCAGGTGAGGTCTAGGGCGTCGAGGCGTGCGTCTTTGACCTCGCAGGGGGGGGCCACGGCGTCGAGGGTTAGGCGAGGCCACGGCGGCAACGGCATGGGCGCGGACGGCATGGCGCCAGTGCTCCCTGTCGCCACTGTGCAATGTTCGGAATTTTCCGGATAGGTCCGGAAAATTCCGGGCTACTCGGAATGGATCCGGAAAAATCCGGGTCATTCCGGATGACTAAAATTTGGCAGAAAAGCTAGATTGATTTTGGGCATCAAAACAATTCCAGAAAAACCTGTAAAAATCTGGGAGCTTCTCCACAAGGTAAAACAGGCTCAGCACATCTTTATCTAGCCTTTTGAGCAAGGTGGCATGGCTCACAAATAGACAAAAGCTTTAAGCCACACTTTAGGGCCTAAGGAAGTTGGAAGCAAATTGGAACCCCTCCATTTGGTTCTTGTGCATTAAGGTGAACTTGGGGAACTTGTTGAACCATATGGTCACCTGTCATGTTAAAGGTTGCACCATAGTTTGCATTTCAAGTAAGTAAAGGTTTTGGGAAGTTTGGCTTCACTCTTTTTATTATTTCCCATTTGTGGTTTGTCACAAAAGCAATTTAAAGATATGCCATGATGCAAACATGAATGCAAAAAGTGGAAAAATCCTTCGTATTTTTCATTACCAAGTTAGGGCTGTTACAAATCTACCCCCCTTACAAGAATCTCGCCCCGAGATTCCTAGAGTAGGAAGAGGGAAGAGGGAAGCATGGAGCACATCAGGAACATCCGGGAAATTGGTAGGCAACTCAAGTTGATAGGAGAGATCTCCTCTCTTGGCTAGGACGGTGAAAGGGCCCACATAGCGGGGAGCTAATGTGCCCTTGATTCCGAAGCGACGAACACCTCGGAGAGGAGAGACTCGAGGATAAGCTTATCACCAATTTCACAGTGAACTTTCTGACGGTGTTTGTCATAGTAATTTTTCTGCCGGGGTATACTCATATAAGCCATATTGAGTAGTGAAAGTCGTCTTCGGAATATCCTCCTTTCTAATTGTGATCTGATGGTATCCTGACCTCAGATCCATCTTGGAGAATACCATTGCACTGGTTAGATGATCGAATAGGTCAGTTATTCGAGGAATAGGATACTTGTCCTTGATGGCCACCGCAGTCAAGGGGCGGCAATCAACAACCAGTCGAGGATCCTTGGTATTCCTTTCTTTGACAAAGATGACCGGGCAGCCCCAAGGTGAGCTACTCGGCCGGGCGAATTCCTTTTCCAGCAGCTCATCAAGTTGCTTCTCCAATTCGGTTAGCTCTTCCGCTGACATGCGGTAGAGCCTTCTGAAAGTTGGTGCGGTTACCGGAACCAATTCAATGACGAATTCCACACTGTCGATCGGGTGGCATGCCAGGCAATTCTTCAGGAAAGATATCGGGGAAATCACACACCACAACCACCTCATGTATCTTAGGTGGGGTGACACCCTCCAGGAAAATAGGACTGATCTTCGGAGAGTGGGGAGTGGCATTGGACGGAGTTATGGAAGTAGGGGACCAGTAACGCACTAGTCCATAGGTTGGGTGGTTTACTGTGATAGTCTTGGCAACACAATCTAGTTTGGCCTGATACGTGACTAGCCAATCCATGCCCAAAATGACATCTAACCCCACTGACTTTAGTGCTATCAACGAAAACGGGAAAGGAATTGTCGCTATAGAAATCTGAACCTCCGGAGACATCCAGTGAGTGTGCCAACTAGAGCCAGGGGTCTTGACCACTAACAGGGAGTCCATATCCTCAAACGGTATTTGATGGTTGAGTGCATACGATATGGATATGAATGAATGCGATGCTCCAGAATCAAATAAGACTGAAGCTGGAGAATCATTGATTCGAAGCATACCCATGAGAACACGGGGGTCCCGTTCAACTCCTTCAGCCGAGACGTGGTTTAGGCGACCACGGTTGACGGGCACGGCCTTGGCGGCTGGTGTAGAGGGAGCAGGTGCAGGTGCTGAGGTAGCCGGTGCCTTCTGGGGACACTCCCTGGAGAAGTGCCCCGGCTGGCCACAGCTGAAACAAGTGGGCCTCTGCGGTGGTGGAGGCAGCTGAGGGTGGTACCCACTTCCACCCGCACCCAAGGTCGAAGTAGCTGGGCGAGGCGGAGGTGGCAGGTACCCGGTGGGCTTTCGGCGCGAAGGGCGCCTTAGGCACGGTGCTGAAAGGCACAAATACCTTGCGCTTCTTGCCTTCAGTAGAAGAGGAGCTCTGGTGATCAGCTGGAGCTGGCCTCTTAGAAGCCTCCAGCTCCTTCCTACCTGCTCCATGGTGAGAGCCTGGTTGTAGAGCTCTTGGTAGGAGGTGAACTTGAAGGGTAGGAGCTCGTATCGGAGACGAGGTGCGAGCCCCTTGCGGAAGAGGTATTGCTTGTCTTCGTCATTCGTCACGTCCCGAGGGGCGTAACGGGAGAGGTGGTTGAACTCCCGTCCATAGGACTGGACGTCCATGCATCCCTGGGTTAAGTCCAGGAACTCCCGCCTCTTGAGCTCGAGGATGGGCTTGGGGATGTACGCCGCACGGAAGGCGGTGCGGAACTCCTCCCAGTGATAACATGGCCCGCGGCGACCATGGCCACGTGGCTCTCCCACCAGGAGCCGGCGGCTCCTTCCAGAAGGTAGGTGGCGAAGTTGACGTGTTCCGCCGCAGGGAACGTGAAGAGCGGCAAACTTGCGCTCGATCGCCCGAAGCCAATCATCCGCATCAAGCGGCTCCTTAGCCTCGGAGAAAGTGGGAGGCTGGGACCGCAAGAACTGGTTGAGGGTGGTGCAGTCCGTGTTCCTCCTGGCCCCTTGCTGGACCAGCTGCTCGAGCAACCGCTCATTGCGCAAACGGTTCTGTTCAATTGCCATCATAACCTCCGCCATTGAGGGTGGCGGTGGTGGATCAGGGTTGCTCTGTTCCCCACGACGGGTAGGAGCCATTCTGAAGAATTGGAACAACGACAAGTTAGTAACCGATTCCGATAGATAAGATAGATCATTGTTGCTTCCAGATATAGATAAATAACATCAGGGTTCAACAGAAAGATCTTGGGTTAAAGATCAGCTTCATGCACTAGGACCCACAATAGCATAACACTCACAAGGGTGACAGCCCGCATGAATAATTACACCGGAGCCCTAGCACAATCCGGGACCTTCGGTTCAAGATCTTGGGCTAAAGCAAAGAAATATCTTGACGAACCATCATACTTCCTTTCTTCATGTTTTAGGTTTGGCAGAGGAGTAAGGATAACTAGTAACTAAAGGTATGAACCCAAACCCCGAGATCCTAAAGATTTAGAACTTTGCCGATGATCAGAAGAACCGTTAAAATCAAATAGAGGTAAGATGACACCGAGATCAGAGTGAATTGGATGAGGAGTAAAAAGAATCCTAGGAGGGTTTTCACAACTCATTTTTAGGTTGAAAATAATTTTCACGAACTAGACTCGACATCGACCAACAGAACGGGTTTCCTACAGGCAGTCCTGCTCTGATACCAACTTGTAACGCCCCGACCCCGGAATTATACAGAGAGGCTATGTAGTCAACACAACCATCAATGTATAAAACAAAGATCGAGACTTGTGGAACAGAACTGGCACAAAGCATGACTCTACGACACAAAACATTTATATAGCAACTCATATAACGAGAAGAAATACAAATATTACAAACAAAAGGATCACAGATCCAACAATTCAACAAGCGGAAGCGAAGTAGCGTTGTCTAATACAACAAGTAGCAAATTATGGCCTAAGAGGCCTACAGATAAACATCACCCAAGCCAGCTTGTTCCACGGTCCCAAGCTGCCACCTGGGAACCCCAGACTAGTAGTCGACGTCAACGAAGAACCCACCTAGTCGCTCGGCGTCGTCCTCCTCTGAAATACAAAATCATAGAGGCAGCAAAGAGAGACTGAGTACGATGTACTCGCAAGTTTAGTAGGGCGATATAGGCCCAATGACTGACGGAGGCTCTAAAGCTGTATATGTAGTTCTTTTGCATAAAGCTAACTTTCATAAATCAAAACTTAAAAGACACATGGCATTCGTCTACTCAGAATATTTTTATAAAGGGGTAAGGGAGCATCATTACCATCTTCGGTTCTCGGCGAACCGACTTGCAACCATCACCACTCATCTCACACAAAGGCACTCCCTCGACTCACCCTCGAGGAAATGAACCTTTATCACAAGTTTATTATGCAACCTCTAGCTGCCATATCAATTAGGTTAACGTTATCTATGAGCTAATGCGCCTTTCCCAAGAGTTTGTCCATAACCGTGGACACGGCTTTTCGAAAAGATTTACCCTGCAGGGGTGTACTATTTTACCCATTGGTACCGTCCGGCTCACCTAGTTGGCCCTCTTCCGGGGAAGGCCGGCAAGCGGGCGCGGTTAGACCTTTACAATGCATGAGACTATCCAAGAGTCATCTGTGGCCACAGGACAAGTTTACCCAGCCTCAGCCCCTGCCCCATCGCCACATCCTAACACCACCATCCTCATCATCCTTTTTCCGCTCACACACACGGCAAATGGAAATAGCAAACTAGAGGACCCTTGGATACGCCCTCACAAATTATTCGGTCAGTAAGGCGCCCATACACCCACCAATGGCAGCACGCTCGGTTCTTGGTTCTAGCTAAAAGCACTCTCATCCTAGGCGGCAAGAATGAGGAAAACCACCCTCCCCGAGGGCAACTCATCCAAGCCTTCTTAGCATTTTAAATTAAGCATCTCCATTATCCACCATGACCGAATCATTCCATCAATATCAACAATTATGGAATTAATACGGACATAACTAGCAATTCCACTAAGCATGGCTAAGCATAGCTAAGCATATGAATACAACAATTATAATTTGTCTCCGGCCAACACATCAACCTAAGGTTCATAGGTAGGAATACATGCGATTGGCTCGGGGAAGAAACATGCATTCATAGGATTCTATGTTTACCAAAAGAGACCTTTGAACCGCATGCAATATTATGGTGGATAAAATAATTTGATCAAAACATAGGATGCTATATGCCAAGAAGGTTAGGTTATCTCTTGCCTTGCTGCCCGGTAGTGAAGCCTGATCGTCGGGTAGTTAGAGAGCCCTCGACTCCGGAATCTTATCGATGCCCAAAAGAAAAGCAAAGAACACATAAATCACACAACTCAAGATGCAATGCTCAATCACATGATGACATGTCAAAAATTTATGCAAGGATTCCATTATATAACCTTAAGGGCACAATTAAATGGGGAGCCAAGTAATTAAGGAAATTATTTGGAAGCAACCCCACATTTAGCTTAGTGACCATGTTCTTCATAGATTGTTGAATTATTAGTGAAATAGCTCAAAATGCATGAACTTGACATGAAAAAGTTAGGGTTTATAATTCCGATCATTTCGGTAATTTATTTGTAGTTTTTCGGAGCACCGATGCTTAACTAGTAATTTTAAAAGGTTATTTGGATTTATATCTTTTATCCAATTCAAGATTAATATCAACATCCAAAGTATGTCATGAGGTGTTACTAGCATGTTTAGCAAGCATTTGAAACACTGATCAAATTGGTATAACAGTTGCAAGTTTTAACGAAAGGGAGCTAAATTACAAAGTTCACAAGTTTTTCAGCTTGGTCGGAATTCATCGGATTGGTCCGGAATATTCCGGATGGTCCGGAATAATCCGGGCTACAATCCGACCCAAATACCGAGGTGACCTCCAAAACCTTCTGTTGTGTCTCGGAATTCGTCCGGAAGGTCCGGAATTTTCCGAGTTAACCCGGAATCGATCCGGAATAATCCGGGCGATTCCGGACGGCTCGATTCTGGGCAGAAAACGACAGGCGGCGGCGGGAGAAGCCGCTCGGGGGCGAGCACGCGGAGAGAGGGGGAGGGGAAACGGGGGGAAGGCCTAAAGGAGTGCGGAGCTCAACCCTTAATGCGGTGAGGGGTGCTTCGTCGGGCGGTGGAGGTAGACGGTGTCGTCGGAATCGAGCTCGTCGGAGCTCGACCGACGCGGATGAAAAACGAGGACGGCCTGGGCACCGTTACGCGGCGACCCCGGCCCGATTCCCTAGCAAGAGGAGGTAGAGGAGGGCACGGCGGAACTTCGTATCGGCTTCGATCTACCCCGGATGAACCGAGTCGGCGGCGTCGGGCTCGGCAACCATCGTGGCGGGCAACGGTGGAGCTCGGGCAGACGCACGAGAGGGAGAGAGGAAGAGGGAAAGGGAGCAGGTGAGGTCTAGGCGTCGAGGCGTGCGTCTTTGACCTCGCAGGGGGGGCAACCGGCGTCGAGGTTAGGCGAGGCCACGGCGGGCAAACGGCAATGGGCGCGGATGGCATGGCGCCAGTGCTCCCTGTCGCCACTGTTGCAATGGTTCGGAATTTTCGGATAGGTCGGAAAATCCGGGCTACTCGGATGGATACGGAAAAATCAGGGTCATTTCCGGATGACTAAAATTTGGCAGAAAAGCTAGATTGATTTTGGGCATCAAAACAATTCCAGAAAAACCTGTAAAAATCTGGGAGCTTCTCCACAAGGTAAAAACAGGCTCAGCACAAATCTTTATCTAGCCTTTGAGCAAGGTGGGCATGGCTCACAAATAGACAAACGCTTTAAGCCACACTTTAGGGCCTAAGGAAGTTGGAAGCAAATTGGAACCCCTCCATTTGGTTCTTGTGCATTTAGGGAACTTGGGGGAACTTGTTGAACCATATGGTCACCTGTCATGTTAAAGGTTGCACCATAGTTTGCATTTCAAGTAAGTAAGGTTTTGGGAAGTTTTGGCTTCACTCTTTTTATTATTTCCCATTGTGGTTGGTCACAAAAGCAATTTAAAGATATGCCATGATGCAACATGAATGCAAAAAGTGGAAAAATCCTT